>JABAEC010000041.1:138267-199916 GCA_013435705.1 Claviceps paspali
TGGGTCGGTTGGCTTTTCGTGGTGGGGTCATTTCTAGCCTTGACGTTTTCGTCGTTGTGGCGTCCCCCCCCCCCCCCCCCCCCCTCTCAAACCTCAAACCTCAGCAACACGGCCTCCCAGTGCAAACGTGCCGTCGGGCACCCGGCGTCGGCTCCCGTCCATACGGCAACACATCGGAGAAGGAGAGTTACGCGGTACGGCAACGCGGCACGGCAATGTGTCCGATGCGGCCATGCCATGAACATGCAGCCAGCATGCAATGCAATGCATTGTGTGGGTTGTGTGGCTTGGCATTGTCCATCGGGTGTAACAGGGGCCCTCTCGTCACTCGTCAGTCTCATCTGACGGCTGCCAGGGGTCAAGTTGCGGCTGCGGCTGCTCGCTCGCTGCTCACTGCTCCACGTGAGCCGCCTGGCATGTGCATTAATTATTACCATGTATTATTCATCCTCTGGACTTGGCCTCTTGGCCTGCAAAGCTTCCGACCCTTTGCCCTTTGGCACGTCGTTGCTGCCCTCCCCATCTGGCTACTGCTCTTCCCTTGTCGTCCTGCTCGACGTGGGACGCAGGGATAAAGTCATGAAAAGGAGGGGCGCCTCAAATTTTCCGTCGTGTCGTGTCTAATTAGCTGGGGGCTTCGATCAATCCTTGGACTCCCCACCATCAACCACCACGTCAAACGCGAATCGCCATCGGCGAGCTAGTCCGTCCGCTCTTCGGTGAGCGCCCGACATCAATACCTATTTTTTCTCTCTGGGCACCTCATCGGCCGCTCCTATTCCTCACCTCTCGACACGACTTCACCTATCCTGAGCAGCCCCTGCTCGTGTTGCTTCTTGCCTCCCTTCCAGAAAAGGGTCAAGCTTGGTTGCGCAACACAACAACCACCATCTCTCAGCGTTATTCAAGAGTTGCCATGGCCGACGATGGTGAGGCTCCTAAGCAGGGCTCGGCCCCCGCTTCACCAAAAGCGACTCGGCGGCCCAATTTCATCAATATTTCTCAAACCAACTCCGAGTTCGACGAGCGCTCTCCCTTGCTCTCGACCGCAACCCGAGCCAGAGGACGAGGAGATGGCGCGCCTTCGCCCCGAATTGCACACTTGAGTAGAAATCATAGTTATACCGGCAAGTCTTGACCATCGGACATGTTGTCGCTGTCAGAGTTGGGCTAACTCGTCTTGTCGTGGCACCAGGCAGCGTGCGTCAAAGTAGACACCACAGCAGACATGGCTCATGGGGCCAAAGACTTATGCAGACCCTCGTTGACCGAAACTCGTCCATGGCGGAATCTAAGGGCTCTACCGCTCCCCACGAAAGGGTATGGTACGACCAGTTCACAAGCACCGACTGGGTACATGATGCCATAGCCGATTCTCATCGCGTCAAGGCTCTGCGCAGCCGAAAAGACTTTTGGGGCCGAGTCCGTGTCGCTCTCGATGGTTCCCAGGGCTGGATATTGAGTGCCCTCTGCGGATTCATTGTTGCGCTGTTGGCCTATGCCGTCGATGTGGCAGAAGTCATGGTCTTTGATTTCAAGGACGGCTACTGCTCAAAGGCGTGGTACATGAACGAAAAGGTAAGCCTTGACACCGAAACACAGGGGCCAAAGCTCCACGCTCCTTGCAACGTGCGGACAATCTAACGTGGGGGAAATAGAAATGCTGCCCCAAAGGCGAATGTGACGACTGGAAGAGCTGGTCCCAGGCCTTCAGCAGAAACCCGATGGGCGCAATGTGGACCGACTTCCTGATATACTGGGCACTCGTCATCGGCCTCGCCTGTCTCTCTTGCTGGATTGCGCTGCAGACAAAGACGGTGGTTCCCTCGGCCTACCAACTCACCACGCTGGATGAGAACCTGGCCGCCGTGCCGCAGCGGTCTGGTGACCATCCCAGCGTCCAGGACACAAGCCCCAGTCGAAGTGACGAAGCGTCGCAGTCAAATCCGCCCATGGTGTACTACTCTGCTGCAGGCAGTGGCGTTGCCGAGGTCCGCGTCATTCTCAGTGGCTTCGTGTTGCACGGGTTTCTGGGCTTCAAAACCCTCGTCGTCAAGTCACTGGCCTTGGTCTTGAGCGTAGGGTCTGGACTGAGCTTGGGCAAGGAGGGCCCCTACGTCCACATTGCCACCTGTGTAGGCAACATAGCCTGCCGACTTTTCGCAAAATACGATCGCAACGACGCCAAGCGCCGAGAGGTCCTCTCCGCGGCCGCCGCGGCCGGCGTGGCGGTAGCCTTTGGCGCCCCCCTTGGTGGTGTCTTGTTTGGACTGGAGGAGGTGGCCTACTTCTTTCCTGCCAAAACGCTGTTCAGGACATTCTTCTGCTGCATCATTGCGGCGTTGTCGCTCAAGTTTCTCAACCCGTACGGCACCCACAAGATTGTCATGTTTCAGGTCCGATACTTGGTCGACTGGGAATATTTTGAGCTCCTGAGCTTCATTTTTGTCGGCGTGATGGGCGGCGCTTTGGGCGCGTTGTTCATCAAGGCCTCCAAATACTGGGCCCAGAACTTCCGGGGCATCCCCTCCATAAAGGCGCGCCCCATGTTGGAAGTCTTTCTCGTGGCTCTTATCACGGGCTCGTTGAGTTTTTGGAATCCGCTTGTCAAGGAGCCCGTTGCCAAGCTGCTGCTCAACCTGGCCTCGCCATGCGACGGCAATGATGCCAACACGGATGAGCTTGGCCTTTGCCCGGACACCGTCAAGGATATCCCGTCGATTCTGGCCACGTTGATTGTTGCCTTTCTCATCAAGGGATTTCTCACAGTCATCACCTTTGGCATCGTGAGTAGAACCCGACCCCCCCCCCCCCCCCCCAAAACCCCCGACCCCTACCTCCCGCCGATACTCCGTCTCCCACCAAGCTGACACATCACCAAAAAAAAAAAAAACACAGAAAGTACCTGCCGGTATATATATCCCTTCCATGGTGGTCGGCGGCCTGCTGGGTCGCATCATCGGGCATTTAGTCCAATGGTTTGTTCTCACAGTTCCCGACTGGGCCATATTCGGCGACTGCGCTACCACATCCGCCGGCTCCTGCATCCAGCCCGGAGTCTACGCATTCATTGCCGCCGGTGCCACCATGTGTGGAGTCACACGACTCTCGGTGACGTTGGCCGTCATTCTGTTTGAGTTGACCGGGAGCTTGGACTACGTGCTTCCCTTCTCGCTCACGATTCTCGTGGCCAAATGGACCGCCGATGCCATTGAACCCAACAGCATCTATGTGAGCTGAGCCGCCACCACTCCCCTCCCATGTCTCGGCAAACGCCAACTGACTCTTACGCGTGTGCATGCAGGACCTCTTGACCAACATGAATGCGTATCCCTTTCTGGACAATAAGCACAAGCCGGTATTCACGAGCGACCTGGCCGATATCCTTCCACGGACCCGCCGCGAGAGAGTCATTGACATCTCTAACTCGCCTCTCGTGCCGGCCTCGACACTCCGCTCCAAGCTCGAGCTGCTGCATCGCGCTGGCGAGCTCGACGGTGGCCTGCCCATCGTCCGCCATGAGATACTGGTGGGACTTATTCCCGCACCCGATCTCGAGTTTGCCCTCGATCAGCTGCCGGATGAGCAGACGGGCGTTTGCCTCATGGACAGAGTTCCTAGCATCGATGACGACGATGACGACGTTGTCGCCGATCCCTCGGATTTCACGCCGTACATTGACCCTGTTCGTAGAAAAGTCCCTTTTCGATTTTCCAGCGTGAGGCGCGTTTGCACATCCTGTTTTGCTGACACTTTTGTTCTCCCCTAGGCACCCGTCTCTCTGGACATCCGGTCACCCATGGATCTCGTGTACGAGTGCTTTGTCAAGCTCGGCCTGCGATATATTTGTGCTTCCCAGAATGGTCGCTTCGCGGGAATGGTGAGTGACGCGCGTCAATCTTGTCGACTTGACAGACACAAAAGACTAACTGGTTTTGGTATCACCAGATTCACAAGAAGACGTTTGTGAAGTATATGCGCGAGGTCGAGGAGCAGGGTGAGTAGCATCTTGATGTACGGAAACCTGGGTCCTCGATTCATGTTTCGGTTGGTCAAGCGAATTGTCTACAGCCCAGTTTTGTCCTTCCCCCTCCTCCTTATCCCATTTTTGCCTCCCACTAGTGTGTTTATTCTGCATCGTTGTTTTCTGCATAATGAATCGGCGCAGGTTTGTTTTTTTTTATCTCCCTGGACATGTTGCATTTTCTGTGCGGACGGTTCATTCACGTGGTTTCAATGTCGACGACTACAAAGTTCTGTCGCTGCTACTCTTTATTTCTTTTTCTCTTCCCGCATACGCATTTAGACACGGAGCATGGAGGACTTGGTGGCATCGGTTGTTTCTTTGTCTGCAGGCGTCGTGTGGAGGGACGTGGCGGTCCGTAGTGGCTATTCTGTTTGGTCGCGGTGTCACCCTGCGCATGAATTGAATGAAGTTGGAGCCATCTGTGTGGTGTGTGAAATGTGACTGTGGTGATGCAGACCTTGGAGGTTCTTTCCCAGGCGCCAACTAGCGCAACGTTCGCTGGCGCAAGGCGTTTCTAGCGCCGTGGCTTGCACAAGCCGTGTCATACTAAATGTCACTGTGACGCCGTCCTTGATGGCGAGTTGGTTGAACAAAGCCTGCCGCGGAACCAGGACCTCGGGATGGCCACATCACATCCCGCACATCCCGTGAGGGGCCAGACGGAAGAGGAGAAGAATGCAAGCCAGCCATGAACGGTGGGGCGGGCGGGGCAGAAGATGGCAATAAATCCGAAAGGACCGGTGTCGGAAGCCAGATGCTGGACAGTAACCAGGTGCTACTGCTTAGTAGCAGTAAGTACTAGGTACTACTAGTAGTAGTAGGTACTAAGTAGCAGATACTAAGCAGTGCCTACGAGCAAAAAACCAGGCTTACCGTTACCTTTATGTACCGACAATAGAAAAAAAACACTACTACTACGTAGTACTACGCAGTGGTGACAAATGGACGGGCCAGCAGGCCAACGGGCTAGGTTGTGGCAGGAGCGAGCGACCTCCGGCGGATCCCCCCCCCCCCCCCCGCATATTACACATGATATTATGCGCCTGCAACGTCGACGCCGTCTCTACATACTACGTAGTAGTAGTACCACCAGTAGTATATACTACTACTAGTAGTAGTAAGTACTACCAGCAGTATATACTAGTAGTAGTAAGTACTACTCTCTCCACTCTCCACCCTCCACGGGTTGAAACCTCCGTGAAAGCCGCCCGATAAAAAGGGACGTTGGGAGCTGTTTTCACCTCAGGGGATCTTGTTTGTCAGCTCGCATCCTGGAAGGCCGCCTTTGTTTTCTCTCCCCCCGTCACTTTTCTGACCCAACTGCCATTTCCTTGGACCGAAACGCCTCCCCCCCCCTCCCATCAGCACAACCTCGTCATGTCGGCTCTCCGTGCTGCCGGCACGGCGCGAACTGCCGTGTTCCAATCCCCGTCTTTCCGCGCCGGCGCCGGCGTGGCGAGGAGGTCTTTCAGAAGCGCGGCTGCCATGCGCATGCCAGCGGCGAAGCCCTTTCACAAGGACGAACCCGCTGTGCCTGTCCTCAAGACCAAGATCCCCGGCCCCAAGGCCGTCGAGGCCATCAGGCAGCTCGACCGCGTCTTCGACACGCGGAGCATCAACATGATGGCCGACTATACCCAGAGCGTGGGCAATTACATCTGTGACCCCGACGGCAACATGCTGCTCGACGTGTGAGTGGCAAGGCGGCGCTTCTTCCCCACGCACGTTTCTCAACGCTGACATGCACGGGTGGTGTGTTTTGGCGTCGCAAAGCTATGCTCAGATCGCTTCCATTCCCGTGGGCTACAACAATCCCCAGCTGAAGAGGCTGGCGCAGACACCCGAGATGGTCGACGCCATCATCAACCGTCCCGCTCTGGGCAACTTCCCCTCCCACACCTGGGCCGACGTGCTGGAATCCGGTATTCTCAGGGTAGCCCCCAAGGGACTCAAAAACGTATACACGGCCATGGCCGGTTCCGATGCCAACGAGATAGCCTACAAGGCCGCCTTCATGCACAGGCGCCAGAAGGAGCGCGGCGGCCCCGACGTCGACTTCACACCGCATGAAATCGAGAGCGCCATGAACAACCAGTCCCCCGGCTCGGCTCAGCTCTCCATCCTGTCGTTCAAGTCCAGTTTCCACGGCCGGCTGTTCGGCTGCCTGTCGACGACCCGCTCCAAGCCCATCCACAAGCTCGACATCCCCGCCTTCGACTGGCCGCAGGCCACGTTCCCCCAGCTCAAGTACCCGCTCGACCGGCACGCCGAGGAGAACGCCAGGGCCGAGCAGGCCAGTCTGGACGAGGTCGAGCACCTCATCAAGACGTGGCACCTGCCGCCCGCCGCCGTCGTCGTCGAGCCCATCCAGAGCGAGGGCGGCGACAACCACGCGAGCCCGGCCTTCTTCCAAAGGCTGCGCGCCCTGACCCGCGAGCACGGCGTCCTCCTCATCGTGGACGAGGTCCAGACCGGCGTGGGCGCCACCGGCAAGTTCTGGGCACACGAGCACTGGAACCTCGAGCACCCCCCCGACATGGTCACCTTCTCCAAGAAGGCCCAGACGGCCGGATACTACTACCTCTCCAAAGACCTCCGTCCCAACAAGCCCTACCGCCAGTTCAACACCTGGATGGGTGACCCCTCCAAGGCCCTGCTCTTCCGCGGCATCATCGACGAGATCGAACGCCTCGACCTCGTCAACCACACCGCCAAGGTGGGCGACTACCTCTACAGCAAGCTCGAAGGCCTCGCCGCCACCCACCCCGACCACTTCAGGAATCTCCGCGGCCGCGGCCAGGGCACCTTCATCGCCTTCGACAGCCCAAAGCGCGACGAGTTCCTGGCCAAGGCCAAGGAATTCGGCATCAACATCGGCGGCAGCGGCGCCAGCGCAGTCCGCCTCCGACCCATGCTCATCCTCCAGGAGCACCACGTCGACATCCTCATCGAAGCTCTCGACAAGGTCGTCAAAGCACTGTGACGCACGCAAGACCGAGAATCCTCCACGTTCTTTTCAATCCCCCTTCTCTCCCCCCCCCCCCCCCCCAAAAAAAAAACCCCCCAAAACAAAGAACAAATTAAAAAAAAAACAAAAACCCCCCAAATCTAGTATTCAATCTCACACCAATAAAACAAAACATATCAACCCCCCCCCCCCTCCAAAAAAAATACTACTAATACGATCAATATACCAACTGGAAACAATGGCACCAACAACAGCAGGCTAGTCGAAGCCCGTGCAGCAAAGATGCACAAAAGGTATCATAATCGAGTACGAAGTGAATTTCCACTGCAGGCGTCTCCATCTTTATAATTTACCATCATTCTTGTCCTCTTCATTCTGGATCAACTGGACATGGGAGTCTTGCCATGTACTATCTTGACTGGGAAATGATGAAGCGATTGATTTCTCAGAGCCGGGGGGGGAGGGGGGGGGGGGAGAAGGATACGAGAAGGAGAGAGCGAGAGGAGCGTACGTTCTCCGGCGAGGACGAGGAAGAAGAATACCAGTAGTTGGGGTTAAACAAGTGTGGGTGGTGGAGAAATAAATTGCTCAACAATCATTACGTGCTATCATCGCGGTTGCTTAACAATCATTCAGTCCTATCATCGCGGTTGCTTAACAATCATCAAGTCCCATCATCGCGGTAACCTGGCTCTCTCTCATCTTCTCTTTAGCAAAGCAAGTGAACTTTGTTTTCTTCGACATTGACAAAAACGCATCTGTAGCCAAGAAGGTGGGGAGAAAGAAAGAAAGAAATCGCCCCCCTTTCCACGCAAACCACTCTATAATGCTATGCAAATGTCGTGTATAGTACATGCCATGAGGATTGGAGCCTTTCTCTCGCGAGTACGACGAAAAGAAGAACAAAACAAGATTGTCTGGTTTGGATAGAAGCCACAAGAATAGAGTTCACATGCCTGCTGTGTGTGTGGAATCGTACAAGTGGAAACTTGGGAACCAATTCTGTGAACAGAGTACGTTTTTTTTTTTTTTTTTTTTTTTTAGATGGAATGACATGTCATCTTGCCGGGAGCGTCTTGCTGATCCAGAGTGTGCATGAGTTGATGAGAATTCGAGATGCGCGGGTTGTCGGCCAAGTGGCGGCGGCATACCATGCCTGATGGGACGTGAGCCGCCGTCGGTGTCTCATGCGCGAACTGCTAGATTGCGCCGCTGGATACTGCGGGCGCCATTTTTGTCTTGATCGCGGGAGAGTTTACCTGCCGGACGGCCGTGCCGTCGTCCAAACGCCGCCTCTTCTTCTCTCTCTCTACTCCAGGGGACTCGGGAAAGTTCGGAGAGAGATCCTGAACGCCTGGTTGAGCTGAATCACCGTTTTTCGAAGGCCCAGCGGGCAAGATCGGCCGGTATCCAGTTGTTGATAGCGAACGGAGGGTGAGATGAGGTGGGAGATTGGGATATAGGTTCTTCTTTGCCCTGTCGGCTCGGGACGGCCTTCCTCGCTTTTTAGGCTGGTTGTGTCCAGGAAGAAAGGGAGAGGCGAGGCCTTGGCCATGGTCTACAGGAGACCGAGGAAGTGTCACGATCGCTGATGAAGTGTTTGAGGACGATATTTTATTCAGTCGTGGGTTGATCACATCTTCAGACGCGTGTTCAAGCTGTTGTTTGGGATTGAATCCACCGGATTTGCCAGCTGGTAGACTTCCCCGTCGAGTAGTCGTGTCCGCTATATGCCCAACGACCTGGATACACTGACTCAAACTGCGCCCTATTGAACTGTCAGAGGGTAAAAGCTCCAGGACTTGGGGTCGAAGGTGGGAAAGGAGAAAAAAAAAAAAAAAAGGGGGGGGGGGGGTCCAACTGAAATTCCACGAGATGGTTGAAAAAAACTTACCCCAAGGAACTTGCATGTTCATCCAATTAGGAGCAATCTGATTTGCTTGAATAAACTGCCATAAGTTCTCAACACTGACATCACTAGCTTTGAGGATCTCGGCAAGCACAAATCGCTGCAGTGTGCAAGAATGATGGCATTTAGTTCCAGTCGAATCTTCTGATCATCGGATGATAATGGAGACATACCTTCTCCTCTCTCGTAAACGAGGAGTCCATGTCCTATGTGGCCTGCTAGCCTGAAACAAAGCACAAAGCGTCGGTGTCAAGGGAGCAGATTAAAAAGAAGACGGTCCAAAAGAAATACAATCTCGGGCTCTTCTAGACTTGGGTCGGCATTGGCGGAACTTGAGACCAAGAGGTGAACTTGGGGTGACTCGAATAGTAGGATAATAGAAAAAGTCGTCGCTATTATCTCCACCATTCAGGGCATTATTGATCGTTCCAGCCGCGTATTATTTCCTACATAATAAAAAGGAAGTGAAACAATGCCGTAACTTTTTGGAAGGCTGCCGGTTGAATAAGACTCCGCATGGGAAAGCCAGTAGCTACCCAGGTCTGGGTACTCGACGAGGGCGACCCGCGCCAAACACCAGACTTCAACTCGCGGCAATCACACCTCCAGGAAAGTGTTGGGTAAATGTCGATCGAGCCACTGATCCATTCACATGGAAGCGTTGTTGATGGAGGACCGTAGCTTGCAATCAGCAGAAATAAGACGTCGACTGGCAGCGAGAAACTGTTCCTGGAAAGAAGCCACTGGCCAAACGGTCAGTGGCAGGTGTGCAACAATGCGCAAAATACCACGTCGTGCAACGATGGCTAGGAGTGAGTGGACAAGGCAGCAACGGTGAGACGTGAGGCGGCAAACGGGTTGTGTAATGGCGATCTGTAGCATGCAGCAGGCTGGACCGGCAACCAAACATAAAGATCAGCGGGTTTTAAAAAGCTAACCTTGTGGCGTATTGACGCGAAATGATTCCACGGGAAGATGCGAGAACCTTTTTCTGCGTTAGACAAGGTTGTGGCCTGCCTTTCGTTGTTCTTCGCGAACGACGACCAAGCAGGATCGATAAGTTGGCCCAAGTTGTGTAGACAATCCGACCCACGGTATATAGATCCCACCACTCTATGTATTGTTGGTGCTGTCGATAGTTGAGCTGTGGTGGTGCAGATGATGATTGACCAGGGTCGCAACGAGCATGGGTCTGTGACGGGATGGGAAGCCATCACCTCCGTTGGTTCAGTTTCGGTTATCATGGCGGAGGTGGTTGTCGGTTTGGACGGCACACCAGGTTCTGCGGACCTGATTTGGAATGCCTACGTGTCGTATAAGAAGAAGAAGAGATAATCTCCGTGGCGGGGTTGTGCAGAAGCAACGGCCAGGCTTCGTTCCTAGGTCTGTCTATGTGCTCGAGGATCCAGCCCAGACATGTCCTCTGCCACGCAGAAAACGAAAGTCCTAGCTCAGCTGGGCATATTCCTGTTGCCAAAAGTGAACTTTGAACTTTGCTTTGAAAGATGCGTGGGCGTGTATCACAGTGGGCCCAAAGACCCAACAATCCGGCGGGGGAAGGCGATGCAGAGTTGAGATTTTCAACTCTGCATCGCCTTCCTGCCTGCATCATCATGAGCATTTGGCCGAAGCGACTCCAAGGTAGCCCCGGGAATCATGAACTGCAGACTGAACATTCCGGTAGTGGTCGGGAGATCCAGCTGGGCTTGGGACGCAAATGGAATCTGCCATTTTTGCGCATACTCGTTTCAGCACGGTTTATCCGCCGAACGTGAAAAATTCTTTTGGAAAAGCGATGCTAAATGCACACATAAGTGCGCTCGCAATGGCTCCCCCACATCCAAAAAAAAAAAAGTGTTCGTCTCAGTTGACAATATCGCATCCCCACGCCAGCCGATGTGCTGCTGTCTTTGGTTTGTTTCGTCCGTATAATCGCCAGGAGGACGTGTGGCAAAGACAAGGCGAGGCTGATGAATTCCATAGCAATGGTCAGCCAGTATTGTGTTTCCCCCTTGTTGTTGACGGTGGTGACACCAAACACCCCCCCCCCGGTCGTTTCCTTTGCAGGAAGATGCAGCGCCATGGAGAAGCCCGTGACTCATAATCGGCACGAAATCATTCGTCGTGCTGTGACGTGCAGTCTGTAACGCTTCAAAGACTCCGGCTCGCGCTCCGGCCAATCCCACGATGGAACATCTGAAGCACCTTGGTGTTGTTTCACTCACCCTCCATTGTCGATGCGCCAAGCTAAACGAGTTGTGTCGTCTCGCACCTGCTGCTGCTGCTGCTGGGATCGTCTTGGTGGTGTGTCTGGCGCCCACACACCACTGAGGCAGTCATTCGACATGCTTGGCGGGGTTTTCGACTTTTGAACCAGTGTCAAGCAGTACCTGCCTCTCGTCTCTGGGTGTTCAGCATTCTATACATTGTCAAAATCGGTGAAGGTTTGTTGTAGGGACAAGACAGCCCGTTCATGGACTCGTGTATGTGGTCGTATGACCTCGACAAAATGACCAACTTGCGCACGTGGTACGCCCACAATCAGCTCGCATGGGATATGCAGTCATGAGAGCCAGAATTGTTTTTTCCCCGACATGTTGAGAATCCCAACACATATGAGTTGGTTTGCGTTGGCATGCTTTGAACCGCAGGGTAGGCAGCAGTTAAGCAGTTATTGGGATCGGCCACGGGCGGCAACGGGAGGCCACGACAAGGACAAGGGACAAGGCGAGACTTGGGAATCTGAGATGCGCACCAACGCTCTCGGAGCCTATGCGTGAGGGTTCGACGCAAACAAGTCGGCAGACGATTTGTGATTCACTCACTTGTCACATGGGAAATGGAGAGAGCCGGAACCGCCTTTTTATAAAGCTGGGTTGCTCCTTCCTGACGAGCTAAATGCTCTATGCCTATACGTAGTACATACTACTACTAAGTAGTACTACTACTACTACTACTTACTTAGTACTAAGTAGTAGTAGTGGTAGTAAGTACTAGGTACTAGTATGCAAAGTGAGTTGGCAACTTTGCATTTCAAGAGGATCCGGGACCCACCTTTTTAAGACCACAGGCAAACTTCTTTGGACAAAAGACCAAAGTGTGGAACGCCGCCATCACGATGCCACGTTTTGACGTCCCGTTCGTTCTCTACCGCACGGCAAGGCATGCACATAACGGAAACTGAAAGGTTATACCCACAAGCATACAAGCATACAGAATAACAAAGAGTCTCACCGACGCCCAGTGCTGCGTGGCCGACGCCCATCTTCTTTCATCCCGACTCCTAGACTCTCGTTGGAGAATCGCCCACCCACAATTTGTCCAGACACCGAGCTTGCGAATAAGTTCTCTCTCTCTCTGTGATGTTGTAGTGAAGCTAATAGGCCTTATCATCTCTTATTAATTTTGTTAGCCATAACATGGACTCCGGCAACCCCTCAATGCCAAGGGTTCGTGAGAAAGGTGTCTTCGAATATCTGTTGGAGATGGGCGTCACTTGGAAAGCTGAAGCTCCGATACACTCTCCGACACCATGGAAGCTTTTCCATTCCTACAGGAACTGGGTCTATTGTTTCGAGAATGGTGTTGGACTCAAATCAATGTGGAGACAAAGGCCGTCGAGAACGACCATCAGGCTTGGACCAGGCCATGAAAAACATTACATGTCCTGGTTCGTCGATTCTCGCCAAGAGATGAACACTCTGCTTGTTTTATGTAGTTTTGATGCACTCCAAAACTTCAACACACATCCGTCATCTTACACACCGTGTATTGTGTGGAATAGATGACCGAGCTGCATGCAGTTGAATCAGGAGCGCTTTGTCCTAAAGTCATCCATCACAAAGAGGCCAGTTTCTGGCTCCTCTCACCATTACCAACCCTGTTACCCGAGCAGTCCATCCCATCCTGAAGATGCTCACAAGCAAATGCAAAAGGCAGTCATCACATTCAACGGGGATATGGCCCATATAGGCTCCAGACGCAAACGGACCCGTGCCCTTATTCGGCTGGCAGCCATCGTCTTGTATTTCGCGACGAAATGATCTCCCACGGGGATCGGTGCTAGTTCGCGGTCTCAAAAGATGGCATGGTCCCACGCGCCACATTTTTCGAGGATGTTGTTATGCCAGAGTGTCAATGACGAGCCGAAGATGCCGACGTCGCATTTCACACCAAACGACTTGGATCGCTTACGCATCACATCAAAAGTACGGCAAAGGACGAGGGCATTCTTCACATCGGGCGAATATGTAATGTAGTTTGCAATCCTGAGGCATTTATTTGACACATTGGGCAAAGGCCTTGCAAGGTACTGTCCACATAAACCAATACGACGCGGCAATACACCCCCTCCTCTCCCGGATGGCAAACCCATATCGATATACCAGTGCCGATATGAGATGTATTTCAAGCGATATTTAAGCACACCAGGGACAGCAACGCGGTCTGGCCCAGACTCAAGCGGGACTCTGTTGCCTCGAAGCGAATAGTTCCCGAGTGGGGGCAGCGAGATTATTATTTCCAGATGGATGTCTAACCACTACTAGTACTAGCAGTGTCGCCTGATGCATAAGGGGGATCTAGAGAAGCGGTGCCTGATTTTCTACTCCAACAGCTGCAAGTACGAGAAGCCCCGGATGTTTATTGAAAGGACCTACCTAGTGGTATAACATTTGCGAGTTACGTTGCCATCCATCTACCATGCGCTCCACAAGCCCCATCTTCGCTCTCACCGTGCTGGCGTCCTGCGCGTCTGCAAGATTCCACTACTGGTGCTACTGCGCGGAGTGGGTGAACGGCGGGTGGCTCAACTACGGACATCTCACGAACGCTGCTCGCCAGCTCAAGCCTGAGGAGGTAAACCCCATGAAAAAATCTCATAGTTGTATCTAACAAGATTCTCTCTCCAACAGAGACATTACAGTACAGACGACCAACAGGTAGCGGCCATCTTCTGCATATTTTCTTTTGCACATCTTCCACAGTGATAGTACCATATGAAAACGCAGACTAATATTTTTGCCTTTCTAATGCTATATGTATGATGACACTCTTGCAGGCACACCGGGCCACTATGACTGGAATGGCCAGGGAATCGATGGCCAAGACTGGGAAGACACCTGTAGACATGTGGCACAAAAGGGCCTCCCTAACAAAGACAACCCAAAAGCTGGCCTTACACCCATCACTAATGCCATCAAGGGCACCTGTAACTAAGTCCTGGATGGAAGATGCTGCTGATGACTCCTTTCCCTCTGAGGGGGTTTTGCGTTGAGTTATCTTCTGTATCGGCCAGACTAACTACAAGGTAACTAGGTACTAGGTTTTTTTTTTTTTTTTTTTTTTTTTTTGGAAGGCCAACATGTCTCGCGTCCAAGATGCCTCGCATCCTCGAGACCTTAAGGAAGGCCAAGAGGTCTCAAAGATGTCCCTCCTTTCTACGCAATCAAATTAAATACCCATCAACTCTCTTCGCATCGCCTCCTTTCTCCAGGGAGATATAAGTTGACCTGGTCTGACCCAGAGGTGCCGTGGAGGATTCTACTACAACTACTGCTCGTACTATTTATTGCAAGTGCTTGCTTGCTTGTCCTATCGGTCGAGACAGCTACATACCCTACACAAACGCAAACGTTTGACTCGATGTCTGCGCATACTACATGTACTACGAAGAATGATAGGCCTTGGTATATTACGTATGTCGCCTGAAATAGGAGGGGGCATAAAGAAGCTACTTGTTGTGGCGTGGTCACGCACAAAAATCAAGTGCAGCATCTCTGACACTATTTCTAATTGCCGAAGGAGGGAGGGGGGGGGGGGGGGACGCAATGCAAAGTTATTTTTGGGACCCTGGTCACCGAATGTGACATATTAGCCTGAATTCGAAAGAACATGGATAGATGGAGAAACAGAGAGAGAGAGAGAGAGAGAGAGACAGATGAATCAGGTGGCGAAATATCGGACGGGGCGGTTCCAGCGGTTTGCTAACGACCATGGTTGTCATTGGAAACTATGGTGAGACTGACTGTAATTTACCAAGGCAAGAGCAGTATTATTGTCCTTTCAACATGCTCATGCTCGGTTGGAACACACAGGTATCTCGGAGTCTAGGATGAGCAAAGGTGACTGTGTCTGCTCTCGAGCCGCCCCAACAAGCGGAGCCATCGTTTCGGTCAAGATCCATGCAATGACGACCGTCCGGCACCATTGACTTCATCACCCAATGCTACTACGTAGTACCACTAGGAAGGGGAGCCTGACAAGACCGAAATCGTCAAGGGGTCCGAAGATCCGCCCACCTCGTATTAGCTATCTGCCCTCGACGAACAACGTCATAGCGCGGGGATGGTCACGAAGGAAGTGCGGCGCAGTTCTCCTTGCCGCCCAATCGGCTGCGTGCGTCGGCAATGGGCAATGCATGTCGCAAAGAGAAGTCCGCGATGTTGATCAGCAACTCGGTCCTCTTGTAGCCGACCACGAAATGGCGACGATGCTTCGGCCAGACAGGCATATAAAGAGGTGTCATGGAACGCCTCTTTCTCTCTCTCTCTCTCTCTCCCCCCTTCCAAAACATCCTCCTCACCATCTCACACAAACACACAAACACCTCACACATCAACCCATCTACCACCACCGCCCAACATGAAGGTCTCTGCTGTCGCCTCCTCCGCCATCTTTGCCGGCGCTGCCCTTGCCACGACCAACGGCCCTGACGGCAAGCCATGGCCCGAGAAGTTCAACATCTTGGCTCTGCGATCTGCCAGCCCTATCCATGGCTCGTGGGTTGAGGCCACCAAGAACTCCCTGCTGCTCAAGTACGGCCACCAGGGCGCCACCTGCACGAATGCCCAGGGCCCCCCCGGTGGCGACAAGGCCACTTTCGTCCTCAAGGACTCCAAGCTCTCCCTGTTCGCCATCAACAACGCCCAGCGCGTCGTCGTCGATATCTCCACCACCGGTGCGTGACGAATCGTCATCTTCTCCTAGCCAGAAGCAGTATGCTAACATGCTCTGTAGAAACCCAAGGAGCCCTGACCTACATCCAGGCCGACGCCGCCTTGCCTCCCCACACCCAGGAGACTGGATGGAACGTGGACAAGTATGGCAACCTCCGTTTCGGCGACTCCGACTTGCTCGCTTGCCCTGGTGCCATCGATGGCAGCTGGAAGGTTCAGGTTGCCATTGGCAACATCAACGCTCCTGAACGCAAGAACTGCCTGGGCTTCAGTGCTCGCGCCAACAAGGACGACAACCCCCCTTCTTGCCAGTACAACTAGAGTGATGGCCGATGTGCGAAAGTCGTTTGTCGTTGAGATGCGTTGTAAAATTTCGATTCGCAATGTTTGTATTAAGAGATAGATAGTGTTTTGTGTAAAATATAGAGGTAGTCCATGTTGACTTTGTACAAGCACGTCCTGTTCCCGTTTCGTCACAGGTTTTCCATGTGTCAGTAACATGATGAAACTTGTGCCACGTTGGGACGCAACCCTTAGTACATAGTATGTACGTCCCGGCGGCCGGTTGCCGGTTGGCAAGTTGGCAGGCTAGCAATACTATCGATAAGAACATGTATCACAGTGCGGCTGGCCTCAGTAGAAAATTGTGCGCCCGTCTGTGCCTACTGTGCGCCTGCAGCGCCTGCAGTGCCTGCGGCAAGCCATGCATTGCTTCGGTACCGTGCGCGCGCTGCCCCTCGCACGCGGGTGCCGGGAGTGTGTGAGGCTCAGGCTCAGTGCTCAGTTAGGGAGGCCAGAGAGCAGACAGAAAATCAGAAGAGCCACTCCAGACGCACGCAACTCGGGCTTCATCTTTCCCAACCGCGACCATTTCTCGCCAATTCCCTCTCGACCCCCACGGGTGCAAGGGTCACATGCCTTTCGATTCTGACATCTTCGCAGCCCGTCCTCCCTCTTCCCCTGCTGTCTGCCCTCACTCGAAATCCGCGCACGCGATCCCCTGCACAACAGGTCTTCGCATCTTCACACTCCTGCTTCGCCGAGTCTCTTGACGCTTTCGACGCGCGCGCGTCTCCCTTGCTCACCGCATAGCGATTCGTCAGCAAAAAAAGAAGAAGAAAGAAAGAAAGAAAGAAAGAAAGAAAGAAAAAAAAAAAGGACCTCGACCGAGCTCGTACCAGACGGAAATTGGTTGTGGTGTTTCTTCTCTCTCTCTCGACGCTGCCGACGTTTCTCTCCTTCGCCCAAGCTTGATGCTGTCATGCGGGATGACGAGCACACAGTCACAAGAATGAGTAGAATCAAGCTTGAGGACGGCGCCGCTAACGGATTGCCGGAAGCCATGGATATTGCAGAGCTCAAGTCGTCGTCGGCCAAAGAGGGTGGCTCTCCGGCCGCCACCGTTACCAATGGTGTCAAACGAGAAACCGAGACCGTGAATACCTCGGCGTCTGGAAAACCACGACTATCCCGAAAATCCTCGCAAAAGACGCTCGAGCCTGAATATCAGCTGTTCAACCACCTTCCCGACGTGACGGACGACTCTTGCAAGGGATTCCAGGTTATCAGAGATTGTCTGTACGGGTCAAAGCACCTTGGATCCACGGACCATGACGCCTTAGATTGTGACTGTGCCGATGAATGGCGTACGTTCTCTCTCATTTTGTCTAATCATGAGTTTCTACTTTGCGAAAAAAAAAAGGACGAAATAGACCAAGAAAAGAAAGGAAAAAAAAAAAAAAAAAAGAAAAGTGCCGTTCGTGTGCTGATAGTGCCCCTACAGGTGAAGGAGAGAATCATGCCTGCGGCGAAGATTCGGATTGCATCAACCGCGCCACGAAAATGGAATGCGCCGCCAACTCAGGCAACTGCGGAGGCGGGTGTCAGAACCAGCGTTTTCAACGCAAGGAGTGGGCTAACGTGGCCGTCATCAAGACGGAGAAGAAGGGGTACGGCCTGCGGGCGGATTCAGATCTGCAGCCCAACGACTTCATCTTCGAGTATATAGGCGAAGTCATCAATGAGCCCACGTTCCGCCGGCGCATGCTGCAGTACGACCAGGAAGGTATCAAACATTTCTACTTCATGTCTCTCAGCAAGAGCGAATTTGTCGATGCTACGCGGAAAGGAAACCTGGGCCGCTTCTGCAACCATTCCTGCAACCCAAACTGTTATGTTGATAAGTGGGTGGTCGGAGACAAACTCCGCATGGGCATCTTCGCGCTGCGCAAGATCCGGGTCGGAGAAGAGTTGGTGTTTAACTACAACGTCGATCGGTACGGTGCTGAACCGCAACCATGCTACTGCGGAGAATCCAACTGCGTTGGCTTCATCGGTGGCAAGACGCAGACTGAGCGTGCCACCAAACTACCGGCCGCCGTCGTCGAAGCTCTCGGCATCGATGACGGAGACGGCTGGGAGACGACGGTTGCCAAGAAGCCTCGTCGAAAGAGACCGGAGGAGGACGACAGGGAATATGTCGAGAGCATCTCGGCCCGAAGTCTCGACGAAGACGATTCCCGCAAGGTCATGGCGGCCCTTTTGCAGTGCAAGGAGAAGTGGATTGCCGTCAAGCTTCTGCAGCGCATCCAGCTCTCGAACGATGACCGCGTCATCCGCTCCGTGATGCGTATGCACGCCTACCAGATTATGAAGACGACCCTCAACATGTTCATCAACGACGACAACGTCGTGCTGCAGGTCCTGGACATTCTCGACAAATTCCCCCGCATGACGAGAAACAAGATTCAGGATTCAAAGATCGAGACGACGATCCAGGGACTGACAGGTTCGGAACACGAAGAAGTGGCTTCGAGGTCAAAGAAGCTGCTCGAGGAATGGAGCAAGCTGGAGATGGCATACCGCATCCGCAGGCGGAAGGTTGACCCCAACGCCCCCGTGCAAAGCCTCTTCGACGATCGCCGGGGCCAAGCTCGCGAGGAGGAGACGGCACAGTCGACGCCGAAGACGGCATCACCGAGGCCCATTGACGCCCCCAAGGGTCCCAAGAGCAGCGTGCCGCAACGCAACGTCCCCTTTCAGCACAGCGCGAACCGGCCGCCCCGACGTCTGTTCGGTCCGCTTCCCGAGGGCTGGTTCACAGCCAAGGACGGCAGGGGCGCAACCTACTACTACAACAAGCAAGGCAAGACGACCTGGAGCCGGCCCACCCAGCCGGCCAACGAAGGTCCCAAGGCTCCCTCCAAGGCCATCCAAGAACAGCTGGCTATCCAGAGCATCATCGATCAAGTGACAAAGGAGGGGACCCCGAAACAGATTCCGTCTCAGCCAGCGCCACCTTCTAATTCCGAAATACCATCCAGCGAGTCCAAAAAGGACAAGTGGCGATCAGTCCCCGTGGAGAGACAGATGAAGATTTACGAAAATACGGTAAGCAAGCTGCAGGAGGAGTAGGAGGAGGAAGAAGAAGAAGAAGAAGAAGAAGAAGAAGAAGAAGAAAAACACACTCCCACAGAACAGCGGACTCTCCCCCCCCCCCTTCGCGGCGGAGCGCGCTTACTAACGCCTCTTTCTTTCTCAGGTATTCCCCCCTGTTAAAAGTGTGATGGACAGATTCCGACACAAGCTCCCCAAAGAAGAACTGAAGCGCCTTGGAAAGGAAATCGCCAAGAAGCTCGTAGCGTCAGACTTCAAGAACGGCAGAGTCAACGACCCAACAAAGCCGCTCAGCGAGAAACAGACGATCAAAATCAAGAAATACGTCAAGGACTTCTTGGCGCGCGCCGTGGAGAAGTACGACGAGCATCAGAAGAAGAAAGGCCGGACGGGTGGCGGCTCCAAAGACCAGACCCGCATCACCACCGGCCTGAACGGCAACGACGCCGACGGCCTCAGAGACGCGAACGGGGCCGAGGGAGACATGACCAGCGACATGGACGCCGACTCCCCGAGCAGCCAGGACCGCAAGCGCAAGCGCGAAGCAGATGCGCCCCCCGGATCCTCAGGGGCCACACCCTGCGACGACAGCCCCAGCACGAAAAAGATGCGCGCCGGCGATGCGCCGCCCGAGCCGAGCCCCCCCCCTCCGCCACCCCCGCCCCCCGACTCCTCGACGAGGGAAGAGCCCCTAAGCGAAGAGCAAGAAGCCCTCAAGGAGCAGGAAGAAGCGCTGATGCGGGAGAATGAAGAGGCGCAAAGACTAGAAGACGAGGCAAAACACAAGGCACAGGGACGAGAGGAACAAGGCTGAAGAAGGGAATGCTCAAGTTTTTATTTTTTTTTTCTTTCTTTCTTTTTTTTCCTTGCCTCCCCCAACGGGGCGTACTGGTGTATCATTATCATTATTACTTATTTTGTCATTATTATTTTTTTTGTTATTTGTGGTTTTTATTTTCTTTTTCTTTGTTTTGCGTCACGGGCGGACATGGAGCATGGGGGGGTGGGGTGGCGAGCGGGGGAGGAAACTAAAGGGGAAAGGAAGGGAACAAAAGAGCGAGTGAGCAGGAAGAGCAAGAATGATGAAACAAGGCAGAGTTTGTGGTGGTGGGGGAGGGGGGGGGAATTAGCTCGGCTTGAGTGAGAGTGAATGCATGTCTATCCTGTATATGTATATGTATATGTATATGTATATGTATATGTATATGTATATGTATATGTATATGTATATGTATATGTATATGTATATGTATATGTATATGTATATGTATATGTATATGTATATGTATATATACATATACACACATGTAAACATGTCTTTGTGTGAGGCCAGATGGCCCGAGACATGTAATCCTCCCCATATGAAATGAAAGAATGAAAGAGGCGTTAAAATCAACAGCAACAGCCCCGTTTTCTGTTTTTATCGCAATAAAAAAAAAAAAAAACCCCCCCAAAAAAAACCGAGCGCAACTTCCCCACAATTAATACCTTGGACTTTCTAACCTTGTATACCAGGCGACAGTTTTTGTGTGCCACCCCACACACACCCAACCTCTCTTTTTCACCAGGTACAAAAAAAAGAAAGAAAAGAAGAAATGTGCACCACACACCACACGCAGATCTTGTACAGGAAATGCAGACAGAGGGCCGAGACGGCACGCAAAGGAGATCGAAACAGGAGGTTGCGTGTTTGTTGCCGCGTTCGCTTGGGGGCCGACCAATGGTGAGACCGGCGGGGTCATTTGTGGCTTGCGCCTAGATCGCGATGAGCCGGGACGGGTAGCTGGGAGTTTTTGTGGCGGCGGCTAGGCCGGATGGGGAAGAAGGGGGGGGGGGGGGGGGATTTGGTCGGTTTGGTGGTTGATGGGTTGATGGGCCGTGGAGAGTTTTCTTTTTTGTTCAAAGTGTTGCCGTTTGTTGTTCGCGCGTGGAGAGTTAGACGGGGACACGAACGAGGTGCTGGCGGTTTTGGTTTGGTTTGGCATGTTTTTGTCGCGGTGGAGAGCATGTTGGGGGTTGTAGTTGGACGGGGTTTTGAGGGTTGCCTTGCATGCCGCGTTGCATGGGGGAAGAAGGGGGGGGGGGCAGCGGGGATTGGCTATGTGTGTGTGTTTTTGCAGCGTTGCGCACGCAGTGGGTAAGCAGGCTTGGAAAGAAGAGAAACAAACAAGCTGCGGGCAGGGAATGGAGCTCAATGGTTTGGTTCCAGGTCCGTTACTTTTTCTTTTCTTTTCCTTTTCTTTTTCAATTCTCCCCGTCGGATGAATCATCATCGTCGTTGTCCCCGCGTCTCTTCCTCTTCACCTCGGGAACCTCGCCCTTTCGCCTAAACACGTAGCTTCTCGAGGGCCGCTGCTCGCCCCTCCACCCACCGCCCGTCTCGCCCTTCTTGTTCTTGACGACGCCGAGCGTCCGGGCGTGCCTGTACCCCGGGTACGCGGCTGCCTGGAAGCGGAAGCTCTTCTCGACCTGCAGGCCTGCATGGCGCGCTAGGTCCCGGATGTTCCAAAGCGTGTAGGGTTCGCCCTCGAAGAGGGTGACGACGATGCTGCCTCCGGGGGCGAGGGCCCTCAGGGCGTTGCCGAAGAAGGAAACGAGGAGCTCTTGGTTGTAGCGGACCTGGCGGTTCACGTCGGTCGATTTGCCGCCCACGTGGGGGAAGTTGAAGAGAATGTGGTTGTGGGGAGGGCGGACGACGTTTACGGGGAGTTTGGTGGCGTCGACGTTGTACAGGAGTTTGTTGTTCCTGGCGGAGGGGTGCTTGGACCGTCGTCTCTTCCCAGGCGTTAATGCGAGGTCGTGGTCGATTGTGTCTTGAGAGCAGTCGTCTTGTTGCTTGTCGTCGTCGTCTTCATCATTGCCATCGTCGTCACCCCCGCTGTCGCCGTCGTCGTCTTCGCCAGGTGCGCTTGTTGACACCACGGCTTCCGATTCGGCAGCCGCACCGTCCAGCTCTGTGCCCTGCACGACAGCGACGTTCTCATCTGCCGTGGGATACTTTGCGACAAGCTCGGCCTGGTTCTTCTCCAGTACTGTGGCCGTCACATTTGTGCAGCCATGGTGGTTGATAATGGAGGCGGCAAAGCTCAGATCGGCCTCGCCGATGAGGAGAATGCGGTCGTCGGGGTGGAACGGAATGGTGGGTTCTATATGCCGCTGGACCCGCTGCTTCGTAGACTGCGGTGTCTTTTTCTTCGATGCATCGGAACCGATCTTGCCTGCGCGCAGGTTGGGCCTGGGTTTCGGTTGTGACCTAGGGGGTTGGTGCTGGAGCTTGCGCCGCTTTGCCATGACACCGACTTTTTTTTTTTTTTTTTTTTTTTTTTTTTTTTTTTTTTTTGCTCGTGGGTTGTGTCGTCTCTTGTTTCCAGTTTGTTGATTCAAGGCACTGGATTTGATTGTCGCGTCTCTTCAGAAAAAAAAAAAAAGAAGGAGGCAGTGTACGTGTATGCACCAAGAGGAAGAAACGTAATTGTTGGGTGAGCAATCGCGCGCAGGAAAAGAAAAAGAAAAAAAGCTTTGTGCAAGGTGCAAGACAACGGCACGGCATTGGACAATCTTCGGACAATGAGATCACTGTTTCTGGTGCGCGAGGCTGCGAGCTCAGGCCACCCCTGTTGATTGCTGGCGGGCAAGATGGGGCTGGCAGGGTGCTTCCTTCCCTAAAGGGGACCCTTAGTGATGGAGCATCCCAATGGGGTGAACGGAGTGGATCTCACGTGCGTTTTGCGGGACGATCCAGCCAGTCAGTCTGCGCTTTTGAGAGTCTTGGGCCAGGCGACTAGATCAATGGGCGGGCGGTGCGAAGGGAGGAGAAAAAAAAAAAACCATCAAGGCTGGTGGTACACGCCATGTTAGTGCTCGTTGTTTATTGGTCGAATATCCACCGCCTTTCTCGAATCAACACAGCATGCCACGCTGCTGCGCTACTATGAACCTGCCTCATTGTCAGCTGCACTGCATGTCTTGCGTCTACGCTGTAAAGATTCGAGTCAGGCGGGCATCTCCATCTCTGACCCATGCACAGAGAGAGAGAGAGAGAGGAGAAGCCCGTCCTGTGATGATTTATGCAGCGGCATGTTCCTAGTGACGGCGTATTGTGTATTGTTCTGCTCATGCGGAACTCTCACAACAACCAGGTTGTGACTGGTGACAATCGTCGACACGCCATGTCTTTCTTTCTGTCTTTCTTTCTTGAAACATGAATTTCTCAGGAAACTCTCCGCGCGGACAACACCCGAACCCGCGCATAACCTCGTCGACAAAACTCAGCCACAAGCGCTTTGGCGCGCGTGACGCACATCATCAGAGCCGATGCAGGTACCACCTCCTGTGTTGAAACACATGCTCCCGCGCATTTGTGGCACAAAGAGGGCACCGACTGGCAGTCAGTGACATGTGCGTGGCGCGGTGCGTGATGGTGAACAGAGAGTAACTTTGTTACTAGTAGTACTACTAGCAGTAGTAGTATATCGTAGTATAGTAGTACATGGTTGGTAACATCATTTGGTCAGGTCAGGGAGTCAGGTTCACGGCAGTCGGACTATTCCGCATCCGAGCCAATCAAGCAGCCCCCAATTCATGCAGCGGCTGGCGAGCCTGCCGTAGCTAAAGGAGAACAAGGCTGAAGCGGCGGGAAGGCTCAAATCAAGAGGCAAGCCTTGCTTTGCTGGCTGGCTGTCTGCACAGTGCACAATGACCCATGTACCTGTCAGCCGGGAAGAACCAGGCAGGCCAAAGACTGTTTTTTTTTTTCTTGCACCCCGAAATGGTGTTTTAACAGCCCATCCAGTTCGTCCCTTTTCGAAAGCGCATCGGCTTCGTTTACGTTTCTGCTCAATCGCGGGGAGCAGGCCCTGATCTGTGTGCTCTCCGCGCTTTTTTTTTTCTTTTTCTTTTTTCTTTTTTTTGCTTTTTGTTCTCTTTTCTCGCCTGTTTTCGCGCGGCTGGCCCCGTGGCCCGAGAGTGAGTGGCAGCAGCCAGACGGCAGACCACACCACCACCACGGCCGTTGCCACCACCACCAGGCTGAACGCGCAGGTCACGCCGCTCACAAGCTGAGCCGTGAGGTACTTGGACACTGCTAAGGAACCGTCGCCGCCCACGTCCCCCCAGGCTGCAGCAACAGCAACAGCGGTCGCTACCTACAATAACACACACAAACAGCGTCTTCTCTCTCTCGCTTGTCCTTCACCTTGAGCCTCCCCCCCCCCCCCCCTCCCTTCTCCCCTTTCGTCTTCGTCCTCCCACTTCTCGGCCGGCGTCTGCCATCTCGACTGCACGCGATTGCACTTGGTCGAGTTTGCCCAGACACATCACACCGGCCCGCTCTGCTATTTCAAACTCTGCACGGCGGTGTCCCTCGCCCATCCATCCCTCCCTCCTCTCTCTCTCTCTCTCCCTCCCTCCCTCTTTTTGCCTAGTCTGCTACGGCTCCACGCGCCGTCGCCGTGTGCTTGGCTGGTTTTGGCCACCCACACCAACTCCAGAACAGAACTACACCAGACAGACACCACCACCACTCACACCACTTCACTCACACCACGCATCACTCACACCACGCATCACTCACTCGCACGCAGACGCCAGACGTAGACGCTCGCCTTCATCCGGCGCATCCGTTTATATTCCCAACACATCTTCATCATCGGGACACTTGTCTTGCATCATCTCCTCCGCACGTCTCGTCGCATCTGTTGCTCACTCTCTGCTCCCGTCACCCAATCTAACCCATCCCCCTCTCACCCCCCCCCCCCCCCGGACTTGGCTTTTTTTTTTTTTTTTTCAAATCGTCCCGCGCTTCTGAGCCTCCATCAAATACATGAACCGCCTCCGTGGCTCCCACCATGGCAGCTGAGACTTCTTCGCCCGCGCGCGAGCCTCCCACGGCATCGACCCGTGGTCGTGGCCGGGGCGGGCGAGGCGGCCGCGGCAGAGGGAGAGGCGGCGGCAGAGGCCCTTCCAGCGCTACCGTTTCAAAATCAAACACTGCCTCTCGTGGCCGAGGTGGCACGCGAAGAGGAAGAGTAAAGAACTTTTCCGATTCGCGTGTACAGGCTGCCTATGAAAGACAGCGCGACCTCAAGGCCACCTATCAGGCTGTTGCTCTGGCTCTGAAGCCTGCTCTACAGGAACTCGCGGAGCGTACTGTCGACGATATGCTGCAGAGACCTGATTCCCATAAGCAGGCTGACGAGTACTTGGAAATCGTCCGCCAGCTGAGGGACAAGCTGGACAACAAGCTGCGCGTCTGCGACCGACGCCTTGAGTGTGACCTCGATGCTGCCAAGCACACCTTTGAAGCCGAACAATACGTCGCCGAGAAGGAATTCCAGGTTGGTAGCTTTTCTCTATTTCCACGTCTCTCTCTACCTCTTTGTCCTTTCTGCCTTTCTTTCTTTTGTCTTTCTTTTCAAAAAAAAAAAAAAAAAAAAAAAAACCCACAAAAAAAACGAAAAGCAAAGCAAAATCAAAGGCAAAAAAAAAAAAAAAAAAAAAAAAAGACGCGATTCTTTCATTCCTTGTTTCTTTGTGACGCGGTGGCCATTAGTTACATGGCTACACTGGGTAGATCGCTAACATCAAGTTCCAATCCTTCCAGAACGGTGTCAGTGACTTGTTCGAGCAGTTCTATCAAGGTCAAGAAAACCGCCTTCGCATTCTCGGTGCGCTTCGCGCCAAGGGCTTACCTGTTGATGTGAGTTGTACAAATTCGTCTCGAAACAAAACCAGTTTCCGCACTCGACTCAATTCACCGCCTTGATTTTTTTCTATCCTACTCGCGCCGCACACCTGCGTCCTTATTGGCGCGACCCTTGCTGATCCGCTGCCCACCAGGTCCGAGACGACCAGTATGAATATCGTGTCATCACTGATGATCATTTGGATCGTGAATTCGGCATCTATGAGTGCTACAAAAACGGCCATCTTGTACCGTATCCCTCCAGGGTCATCGGCACCGAAATGTGGAGGAGGCATCGTGAAGCTGATGCCGCCGGGACGGCTCCCAGAGAGCCCTCCTCGGCGCCCACACGCGGCAGAGGGAGAGGTCGGGCTGCGGCTGCTGGCGTTAAGCGCAAAGCCGCCGATCAGCCTGATGGGCAATCCACGCCGAAGAGGTCGACGCGCAACATGGAAGAGAGTCAGCTCCTTGTGCCGGTACCCATGACCCCGGCTCCCATGAAGGGGCTGCTGGCATCAGCCGCCAACGTCGATCAAGACCCAGAGGCTGCCAACGGGGAGGAGGAGTCCTTGCCTGCCTCGCCGGAAGCCCCTCTCGCCAACGGCGCTGGGGGCATTGCCTCCTTTCCTTCCCGCGTGCAAAGCAGACAGCTTGCACGCGAGAAGAGCCCCCCCTTGCCCAAGAACATCGGCGAGCCAGATGACTATGGCGTTCGGGCCCACAACCAACGACCTTCCATGCGTGAGAAGAGCACCAACAACAGGATCCTCGCTCCTCGCCCGTTTCTGTTTGATGACTGGAACATTGGTTTCAAGGACTCGTCCAACGATTCAACCAAGGGCCACACTCGCGCCAAGCGGGGCAAATATCTCGATACTCCCAACAGCAGCGGCATCCACTTTGATCACTGGTGCAACGGCTACGACTATTCCGTCACCACACCAGACGACTTTGACCAAGCCTTGGTCAGGAAGCATGGCCTTCATCCCACGTACGGAATCTTCCTACCGTCCAGCAGAAACGAGCGGGAGCTTCCCAGTCCTTATGTTATGCCAGGCCGGCCCAACGTCTTCATCGCAAACCCCTCGGGGCGCGAAAGACACGCTTCGCGGTCATTCCAATCTACTGCCAACGAAAGGCGCTCCAAAGAACTACCTCTCCGCATGAAGATGAGGGCCAATCTTCGCCGGTTCTGCAAGCTGCTGGATATCGACTTCGAAGACTTGTCCGTCGCCGAATTTGTCCAATCCGACGACAAGCTCAGATCCATGTCCCTCGGCATAGCTGAAAGGGAACTTGAAGCCAGGCCGCAGCGGGCCTCGGAGATCTTGCTGGAAATGGAGCACGAGGAGTTGGCTGCAGAAGAGAAGGAAGCGGAAGCGGAGAGAGAAAGGGAAAGGGAAAGACAAGGGGAAGGGGAAGCGACAGGGGAAAGAATGACCGAAAAGGAAGAGGGAGAAGGGGAGGGGGATGGAGAGGCTATGGTGCAAAACGAGGACGAGAACGAGATCCCGGAGCGCAAGGACGCGAGCGAGGACGGGGCCCAAGAGGCGGTCGAGGAGGTGCAGCAGCAGGAAGGCAAGGAACTCGAATCTTCTGCGGCCAAAGAACTCGAACCCGAACACCCTGGGGCGCTTTTGACGGCGATGTCATTGTTGACGTATGCCTCTGCATACGTGACTGCTCGAGACGTCATTCGTCCAGTTGCACCAGCGCCGAAGCCGGCCCGGTACGATGCCATTCGCGACATTTTCACCGACTCGAAGCCGGATCCCCCTCCGGCGCCTGAGAGCAACAACGTGAACCTCAACTTTCTCGCAGAACTCTGCAACGTGGAACCTTGTCTGCCGGTCTCGGCCGCTCGGCCCCACCCGCCACCGGCCTCGACGGCGCCTGTATCGGCTGAGCCCGAGAAGCGGACGGGCACGAAGCACGAGGAGCTCCCCCCTGTCGCCCCAATCAACCACGCCCCTCGGAGTTCAAGACCCGGCCTGGACCCCCCTCCCTTGTTCATGCACAGCCAAGCCGACCGCGCGCCGCTGCCCCCCAGTGCGCCTGTACATGGGCGGCAGGGCTATCCCGTCCCGGTTCCTCATGCAGACTACAAGCCGGGCGCGCCTCCTCTCGGTCTGTCCGCATCAGATCGTCCCGGTTATTACCCTCCGCCTCCTCCGCCGCCTCCGCCTCCTCCGGCACCTGCAGCCGTGCACAGCAGTGCCTATCCGCCAGACCCCCGACCCATCGATCCAGGCTACAACCCTCGTCGCTGGAGCGGTTATGGAGCTGATGCTCCCCAACAGTCTTCTTACAGCCGACTATACTGGCCGCAGCAGCAGCAGCATCAACAGCCGCACCAGCACCAGCACCAGCACCAGCACCAGCATCAGCACCATCATCAGCAGCAACACCAGCAACCTCCTTCTTCGACGCTACCCCCCGCAGAAGCAGTGCCCTCCAGCCGTCACGCCTACCCTCCGCCGCCGCCTCCCCCTCCTCCTTTCCCTCCTCCGTCGTCGGGCTCGAGGATGTCAATCTCCCAGTCTGCCAGTGCCGAACCCCTGCCCCCGTTACGGCCACCGCGCGGTCGCACACAGTCCGTACCCGAAGAGCCGCCATACGAACCCAACCGAGGCATGCACCATTCGTACTACCCCCCGCCTCCGTCACGTCCATATCACCGCCCTGGATACTTCCTTACGGAATCTCATCCCCCCCAGCCTCTGCCGCCTCTGTCTGGCGACAGGCTTCTGCCCAACCCGCAGCAAGGCCACCTTTCTTCTTACTTGGGCTCTCCGCCTTCGGGAAGCTACGTGTCTCAAAACATGTCGCCCACTTTTGGCAACCCCTCAGGACTGCTCGGCTCCATGATGGGGCACAGCCCACCGGGGACTCCTTATGGCATGCCTGCAGCATCAGCCCACCGCCACAGGTCGACACCGTCCGGCTCGTCCGACGCGGGCTCGAACAAGTACCGCAAACTGCAGCCGGCTCCTGTTCCCGCGCACCGGGCGTGGTCCAACAAGCCGGAACTGAAGACGATACCTTATGATCACAAAGAGACGGGCGCCTCCGCCGCATTGCCGAGTTCTGGTCCTACCCAGATCAGGGGCTGGAATGTCAACCAGCATCGCAAGCGAAGCAAACAGGACAAGGGCGATTCTTCAAACGACAGGGACGAGTCCAGATAGTGTCCGGATCGGGCCCCGATAAAGAAGACGATTCCAAGACGATCAAGACACAAGCCGATACGCCCCGTCTCGCCACCGTCACTGCCGCCTCTGTGTCCCCGAAAAAGCTTGACGGACTTCCAGCGATCAGATGCAAAGATGGTGGCGGCCAAGATGCCCGACGAACCCCTTGAGCTCGAGAGTGTGTCTATGTTTGGATTCGGCGCGATCCCAAACCTGGAAGTCTCCATGGCCTCGTCAGATGGGCCGCAGAAACATCGTCTGCGGCCCCGACACTATGAGCTCAACGAAGTATCGTCGTCTGTCCCGCAAAGGACGTTGAGACCGAAACCAAAAGAACAGACGTTGCACGTCGGGATGGCGAACAGGGGGAATATAGCTCTAAACCCTCGTCCATGAATATCATGTTCCATGATGTGGTGTTGTGCAGAGCCGTGGCTCATTCGTCTTGGCTTTTGGTCACGACAGGTTTTCCCCTCCCCTAGCAAGCTCTGTTGAAAGAAAAAAAAAGAAGAAAAAAAAAGTTTTGCTGTAATGAGAAGCCTCTTCTCCTTGTTTCTCTCTCTCTCTTTTTTTTTTTTTGGAGTGAATTTTTTTTTTTTTTTGCAACTGGATTTCGCCGTTTACATGTTGCCACTATACCCTTTTGTGTCAAGTTTCCATTTCCATTGGAAGGGCAAGAAAAAAAGAAACCAACGGCGTCGAGAAGTAGACTGTCTTGTTTTCGGCCCTGTGGCATCGAATGGCGTTTTTCTTGTTATTTCCTCCGTCTTCTATAATCCTTTTTCTTTTTCTTTTTCTTTTTTTTTTTTTTAAAAAAAAGGTCGTTTTTCATTAATCACCTTGATCACTCCCCCCCCTCCCCCCCTCTCCCTTGCCTTGACCAGTTTTCGTTCCTGTTTAGTTTTGTTTCCCGCACCATTATCAATATCTATTCTGTTTATCGTTTTGGTTTCCCTTCGTGCTATTTTCCTCGTAGAAATACATGCATCAATGTGACTTTTTTGTGGGGGTTTTCTTCTTCTTTTTTTTTTCTTCGTTCTTGGTGTTGCGTTTGTTGCACTTTGGTTGTTGCACCTGGGGATATGCATACAAGGGAAGAAGTGAGGGAAGGGGGGGATTGTCATTTTTTTTAAAAGAAAACGAGTCACTTGCACACTTCTCCCTCGGAAACTGGAATATGCTACATGCGGATACACGGGTGTGCTTGGCAGAAACATGATTTGACGGGGGACTGGTATAGAATTCTATTTTGCTGCTTTTATTCTATTGTATCTCTTGGTTTTCATTTCGGTTTTGGCTTTGGTTTTGGCCTTGGGGTTTCTTTTTTTTCTTTTTGATATCTTTTCTTGCAAAAAAAAAGGAACTTTCCGTCCTCGACGCCCAAGGGTTGGAGTAAATACCCTTGTGTCTAATGAAATTTAACTTGGCATGATTTGGTTTTTTTTTTTTTTTTTTTGGCTGAAGAAGTATCCATGGCGTGACTGGCTTTTATCGACACGCGCTTGGATTTTCCGGGTTACTTCCCATCCGTCTTTCTCCCTGTAACCCGAAAGCTAACTGACATACCGAGCGGTTCCTGCCTGAGAGAACACCAAGGGGGAAGAACCATGTACGAAAAAAGCCAGGTACGAGAGCCCCCGTAAATGGAAAGACACCTGAGAAAGAGCCACGGAGGAAGAAGCCAGGTGTGGAGAATGGCCGCACGGGTGCAAACGCACGCCTCCAAGGCACCACATGGAACGGGTTGTTGGTCGCAGGGCTATTGCTGAGTTGGGGAAGGGGCGGCAGCGGGGACTTGATGGATTTGGAGTTGAGGCGCGTTGGGCTGCGCGTCGTGGATGTCGACGGCCGCGGCATCATGTGTGGCGGCGTTGGTGCCGTACGCGACGGTCATGTCTCCGGCGGGCGGGAGGGGTAGTGCGGCCCCGGACCCGGGGTTGGCGTCGGGGACAGAAAGGAGGCTCGCGCCGAGCTCGAGCTCCGGATGGAGGGGGTACATGAGGGCCTCCATGGTGGTGCCGTCCAGGATGACGGTGTTCTGGATGGGCTGCTGAGACTGGCCCAGCACGTTGATGACGTCCTGAGACAGCTGGCCGCCGAGGATGGCCGTCACGGGTGCGATCTCGCTGCCCAGGTTCTGGAGGAAGCTCCGCAGGAACTCGGGCCTCAGCGTCTCGCTCGGCAGGCTGAGGGCCCGGTGCTTCTGCGTCGCCATCTGGGTGAAGAGCTTGAGGTCGTCCCTGTTGCTGGGCAGGCGGCCTCCCTGCACCTGCTTGAACTCCCAGAGAGCGCGCAGGCACGACAGCGCGGGCGTCACCGACCTGAGCCGGCGCCTGGACGACGTGTACTCGGCGGGCAGCACGGCCGCGTCGCTCGCCAGGAACCACGTCGAGTAGAGCTCGCGCTTAGTGACGGACTCGATGGTTCTGTTGCCCTGAGTCCTGGTCTTGACGTCGATCACGGCGCGGGTGCGCGACTCCCGCCCGATTTTGGTGGCGACGTTGCCGGCCTCCCGCTCGACGACGAAATCGTGCTCGATGAGGTCGCTAAAGATGAAACCGTACATGCCGTGGGTCCCCGCGGCGTAGAACGGCCTTCGATTGATTCGGGCGGCCGTGTTGACGATGTTGAAGGTGTCCGGTCCGAGATCTGTGGCAACGATTATATCGTACGCCGCGAAGTAGCTGCTTCCCTTGGCCCTGACGCTCTCGGCATCCACGTGTACGCGGACGCGCGGGTTGAGTTTACGGAGCGCGTCGCTCGCGGCCTCGGCGCGATTCTGGCCGATATGGGCCTCGCCGCCCTCGGAGAGGAAGAACTGGCAGCCTAGATCGACTTCCGTCACGGGGGATCCGTCCAGGAGGGTGATAGACCCAACGCCTGCGAGGACCAGGTTCTTGGCGACTTCGTGTGCGAGGCCTCGCATGGTGATGAGGAGGATGTGGGCGTTTTGTATCTTTTGCTGGGCCGCCATGCCCCAGAGCCGGATCTGTCGGTCGTAGAGCGCAACGTCATCTGCAATTCGCTTGTCAGAAACAATGGCGGCGCGTGTGCATGCGGCGCCGAACACATACCGGGAGAAATCGTGTTGGAGGGACTCTCTACGGGCCCGCTGTTCGCCATCATCGTGGGCACGGGGAGCCATGTGCCGCCGGCGGTCATGGGATTGCCCCCCGGGCTGTCGTCTCGAGCAAGTGGCTGGCCACTCACCATGACAGGCAAGGCGTCCGGATGCGCAGTTTGAATCATGTTTGGTTCGAATGCAGGCACGTCGCCGCCGAGTTGCATGTGTTGAGCAAAGGGAAATGCGCCAGCTCCGATCTCAGAGCCAGCGTGCTCGTAGCCGTGGCCCTGCTGGTCCATGGGTGAAGGAAGGGGTCGGCCGAGCAGCCTCGTTTGATATCCCAAGCTGAGAGCAAGGTGAGGTGAGGCCGATGTGAGAGACGAGGCTCGGACTGAATCCCCACAAAGCACAAAGGCAGCAGGATTGTGGGACGGCGGAGGGCGCACAGAGCGAGCCGGTCCGGACGAATTAAGCAATCGATGTATATGGCAAGAGAAAGCCGGTAGGACGGATGGCGGATTCGGCCTGGATCTTTACTGGAAAGCCGAGGACGTGGTGGACGTGGACGGGGCCGCTTCGACGGACGCCGATGCGCTGGACGCTTCCGTGAATGCCATTCATTCCTGGGCGTTGTTGAGGCGCCGCCGCCGAGGGGGAGGTTTCCCTTTTTTTTTCTTTTTTTTTTTCTTTTTTTTTTTTCTTTTTCTCCTTTCTTTTTTTTTGCTGGCGCTTCCCGCTTTGGCTATTTGGCTGTTTGGCTGGGACGCTGACGTAATATCACGAGATAGCAACACCGCCATAGGATTGGCCAGAAGGTGGGCCGTGGAGGCAGCGCGGACAATTCCGATTCGGCTTTCGTTCGAGATGCGAGATGGACCAAATAGAAATGCACGCACATGCTCGGCAACGATGTCGGAGACAACGAGGCCAGACGGGCGCCTTGTGTGATGCCATTGTCTCAATCGGTGGTGGACGAATGCATCGACCGTGTGAGAGATGAGACTTGAGTGCGACTCTGGGGACCGCCCAGTCAAAGATGCGTCGACCGCCGCTTTGCATTTTGCGTTTCTGCGTTTTTTGCCTGGTTGCGTTTTTGGCAGGACCGTTGCACTCTCGCCCACCTCTGGCTCCTTCCTTCTGGCTGGTCCAGCGCCGCCCATGCGCTGCGTCGCTCCTTCCGCGGTCGTTATAGTTATAACAGCCAAACACCCAAACGCCCCAGTCATCTTGCGCTTCCCTCGAACCTCTCCTCCAACTCTCAACTCTGCCAAGTAAGTGAGCACAGATAGATAGATGCTCGACGTCGCTGGGAAGCCGCCACTCGCACGGACTGGCGAGCAATAACACGAGCACCAACAACGAGCAACAAAACCAGCAACAACACCTCAAACACAAACTCGGTTCCAGGAGCTGCAAGCGGGCCTTGCCCGTCGCAGCCGGCCTTCCTGTGTGTCTTGTTCTTGTGTCTTCCTGTTCAACTCCACTCAGGCCTTCGGTTGCTTGCCAGACTCGCCCGATCCAAATTTCACTGTCTGTTCGTTCTTCCAGGACGTTCACAGCTGCGCCTTCGCGCACCGCACCACATCGCACCTTCAACTCGTCACTCTCTCCGCCCTGCAACCGATCGTGCCGTAGCATAGCCATCGCGTCATCTCCTCTAACCAGAACAAGGCCCGCTTGGACAAACGTCTCACCATGACCTCCAGATCGGGAGCCGGCTCCGGCGGTTCCCGTCAGAATCGCCCTCCCGACAACCTCGACGAGTACCCCCCTCTGCCCAGGTCGGCACCCAGGTTACCGCCTCTCCGCAACTTGAATGCCGAACGAGCGCGAGCAGCATCCGGACCACCAACGCCGCCCGCCTCGGCCTCTCTGAGCAGCTTAGCGACAAACACGCGGCCTGCGTCGAGGTATTGGTCTGCTGCGGCTCGGAGAGCAGAGCGCATCCGAAATATCGACGACCGCCCGCCCGCCCTGGATGACCTGGAGCCGAATATCATGGACCACTCGTGGCTGTCTTCATCCCGCCGTGCGCTCCATTTGCGGCCAGTCGATACTCGCCCAACCCAGAATGGCCGACCTGCTGACCTGGACGAGCTAGACCAGAGCCTCGACGAGGCCAACGCCCAGCTTCGTTCGCTTCTTGACATGACGAACCAGGTACATCTCATGACGCCCTTGCTGCAGTCTACACTGTCCTCTACCATTCGATCTCACGACTTTCCCGATGACAATGTCCGGAGCAAACGCCGCAAGATTGACTCGAACCGCCTCGTGCCCAGCTTCAGAGGTTTTCGATATGGCAGGTATGGACAAATCGAGCCCGGCCGCCTGCGAATGGAAATAGTCAGCTGTGACGGTGGTATGTTCTCCAATGAGTTATCGTATGCTGCCGAGAATATCCTCAAAAACGACACCTCAGTCTACTGTACCAAGGGCAACCGGTGCAATATTGTGCTGCGCCACCAGGGTGCAACCGTCTTCTCTCTGGAGGAGCTCATAATTAAAGCTCCCGCTGCGATGAACTACTCGCATCCGTACGTCTTTTGATTTATCTATCTTTTTCTTTTCAAACCCAAAAAGAGAAAAAAAAAAAAAGAGGCAAAGAGGAGAAGAAAGAAGAAGAAGAATCCCCCGCCCCATCTCTGCTCTCGTTGTTACACATCTCATCTATCCATCTGACATGTTCTCGCCCTTCTTCAAGTGTCCGCGAAGGCATGGTCTTCGTATCAATGGAACAAGACGACATACTCAGCCGGACTGCACAGTATCAAATTCAATACACGCATCCACCACCAAACCTCCGGCCTGACGAGAATGCCGCATCACGTCCGCCTTCAGAACGCGACGCAATTCCCCGGCACATCGTCTCCATCCGACATCACAACGACGGCACCACGTCGACCCGTGTCCGCCGCTCTCACTCTCACCCTCGACATCCCGATTCCGACTTGTACGATAACCGCGTCCCAGAAATGCCGTCCGAGTTCGCATCGAGCCAGCCTTACTTCAACATAACCACCGAGTGTACCTCGGATGAAGAGGACCTCTTTGAACTATCCAACACGCTCCGCCGACCCCCCGACCGCATCGGTTCTCTGCCCTTTGAAACAGAGACTTCCGACTCGGAACCAGATGCCGGTAATCCATTCCCTACATCCGACTTTACCGATTCTCTTTACAGGCATCCACCAATCTCCGCGGGATCACATCGCGACCCATATGAGAGCAATCGAGAAAGAGACGTGTTCAGCATCTCCCTCTCCGAGGCCTGGGACGCGCACAACTCGGCTACGCAGGACGCTATCCGCGCGGTGGGAGGCGCACTACTCGTCCCCCACGCCAGATTCTACATTGAGAAGAAGAAATCGAAATGCACCATACGCTTTGACCCTCCCGTTTCCGGACGCTTTATTCTACTTAAGATGTGGAGTACTCGTCACGACGCGGCGAGCAATATCGATGTCCAGACCGTCATGGCCAAGGGATATGCTGGACCCAGATACTTTCCCTCTGTACAACTGAGCTGATGACTATGTACGTGGCCAATTCTTCTTCTTCTTTTTTTTTTTTTTTTTTCCTTTCCTCCCTTTTCTTTCCTTCCAGCAGTCATTATCTGGGAACACAATGCTGGGGTGAGTGAATGGAGTTCGAAAAGAAACTCGGCAAAGCATGTGAGAGGGGCTTCAAAATCAAAGAAAGAAAGAGAGAGAAAAGGAGAGAGAAAAAACTCCGCACAAGCTCTTCAACGTTGACGGTTTCAAAATTGGATACATGGAACGGCGTACTTGTTGTCGGTCATGATTACCTTGGTTGTGGGTCGTCGAGCATATCTATTCAGGAAAATACTAGGTAGGAACTAAGTACACGCACACCACACGCATGCATGTATATACACACATATACGAAACTATAAAGCATTTTCGGGCACAAAGCCGGCGTCGTGGCCAAGACATTCATCTCGGTCAATACTGTTGTAGTAAAAGTATTGGCAGAAGACGACGAGGTCCATCAGGAGAGTCACGACCGCGCCGGCCAGCCAGCTCAGGTTAACCAGCATGTACTTTCCGTAGATGCGACCTGCCTCTCCGGGCCTGCAGTGGCGTTGCTCACACTGGGGCTCGTAGGCGAATATTGATAGGACGTAGGTGACGTTTCCGAGGCAGGCGAAGATGAAGAAGAGCATGCTGAGGCCCTCGGTCGTCTTGCGCCGGTAGTTGAGGACGAGCTGTGGCACCCGAGACGCGATATAGAAAACGGCGCAAAGGTAGCCGAAGAACTGGCCCATGACGTTGAGCGTGAGAGCGTCTTCACCCGCCGCGGGCGGCTCCCTCTCGCTACCCCTGGCTGCTTCCCCGAGAAACCAGCCCAAAACGCCGGCGGAGCAGACTATGATGACGATGGAGGCGTTCCAGACAAAGGTCTGCAAAGCGGTTGGTGCGGCCGGAGGAGCTTCGGCGTGACTTATGTGAGGCACGGCTGGTGACAGGCCGGTCCAATCAGACCCGCGGCGCTCCGGATGGCCAACTCGTTGTCCGAGCAGGGCGGTTTGTTCGTCTCCGTGGCCGTTGGCAGGCTGTGCGGGTGCGGGAACGGATTTGGGAGGGTGAGGCTTGGTTGGCTCGTCGCGCAAGGTGAAGCCTCGATAATAGAAGCACTGGCCGAGGAGCACGATATCGGCCAGAGTGTAATAGACGGCCAGGATAATCTGCGGACGGGAAGATGAAGTTGGACAAGGAAAACGTCAGCACTCGTCACTGCGGCTGATCTGGGCGATGCGGGCAGGCGAAAGGTGCGTACCATGGTGGGCAGGACGCCCTGGAGGACTGCGCCGGCGATGTTGAACACATCTCCGATCAGCCATACGATGATGAACTGGATTGAGAGGGCTTCGGCAGAGGCGGATCTCCAGTTTGCTATCACTTGCGGCGTGAAGACGATGACTGGCGGGAGACGGGGTTAGCGACGAGAAGGGCAGGGGAAGGGGACGCACGCTCAGGGGGGGGGGAGGTTGGATGGGTGGTGACGGTACCCCAGCAAGCAATGGATATGGATCTGTGGTTTTTGGACGAAAGAGAAAAAGGTCAGCGAACTTGTGTGCGTATTTTGGAAAAGTCACGGCAAAGACGGGCGTTTTGTGCAGGGAGCGACGGCGCGAGGAGGAGGAGGAGGAGGGTGTAAGTGCCCGGCATTCCGCCGGCGCGTGCCGGAAGCTTGCAGCTTGCCCCGGAGGTTGCATGTTACATCGTGGGGTGGGAGTTCAGTCTTTTCTTCTTCTTCTCCTTCATGTCCATCTTTCTTCCTCCCCTTCTGCACCAAGTGCCCTCCGAACCCTTTTCGACGTACCCGCAAATGCCCGATACGGCCTCGACGTCGAGGTGCAGATTGGCCAGGGGAGGAGCCATGCCTGCGGGCTGCACGATGCAGCAGCCAAGGATGCAAGATGCAGGATGTGTGCACACAGGTGGCGACGGGCTGGAGCCGTCCAACAGGAGCGGTTTGAAAGAAAAGGAAAAGAAGAGGGGAAAAACAGAATTGAGGATTTTGCGATTTCAGATGGATTTGAGAGCGACGCCGCTCGCTGTTCGTGACTCGGTCTCGATCGTCATGGATTTTTTTTTTCTGGCCGCAGCTGGCAATGGATGGCTCGATTGCCCGAACCGGACCCGGACGGGTGTAAATTACTCATCGTTCTCCACGCTTGAAGCTTCCATGAGCATGACATCACGTAACTCATATTAAATCGTCTCCTCTCGACCCGCGATGCATCATCATCCCATCGATGGACATTGCTCATTTTCAAATTTGCGATTCAGCGGATGAGTGAGTGAGAGATACGTAGTAGCCTGGTTCGCAATTATCGGCATCCATCGCATTCGAGACGGAGCATCCTCAGCCTGACTCTCCCTATCTCTCTTTCTCTCTCTCTCTTTTTTTTTTTTTTTTTCCCACTTCCTCCTCCTCGCCTCGTCTCTTTTCTCCGTCGCAACCACAATCACAGCCTTCTCCCTCCGTCCCCCATGACAACCACCCCCCCTCTGATGCCCGAGCACCCCGCTCTCCAAAACGACAACTCAATGCTGACCCGACGCTTCGGCAAGGAAGTCATAAACTACTTCTCCGGCAGCCGTCTCAACCGCTATTCGTTCCTGCGCTCCGACATCGCCTTCATCAAGAGGGCGGCCACGAGCCCCCACGCGCGCTACATCGCCCTTGACGACCTGAGCCCGCTGGTCGTGGACAAGAAGAGGCTCGCGCTGCTGAGCTACCACGACGTCCGGGGTGTGCTGGGGCCCAGTCCCGATTCCTTTCTGCGGAGCGATGCGGAGCGCATCGAGGCGTTCGACTCGTCCAAGGCTGCGTCCGAGGTCCAGGTCGTCTTCCTGGGCACCACGACCGCCGTCGATGAGGAGGCTGCGCGCGACGAGGTCGTGTGGGAGAGCTCGGCACACGGCGAGGTGAGGGGGCGGCCGTACTTTGCTGTGGATGTGTCGACCACGAGGGGGGGCAGGAGAGAGGAGAAGAAGGCGTGGCTGAAGGCCCAGGAGGACAAAGGGTTCCGGATTGCTCGAGACACGAGGAGTTTGACATTGCACTCCGAGGCGGGTGAGTGAAACTCGAACGCCCCCCTTCCCCTGACCGCTTTCTTTCCTTTTTCTCCTATTCTACTGCTGCTTCTGCAAAAAAAAAAAAAAAAAAAAAAAAAGAACAAGCAGGTAGAAAGAAGAAGAATGACAAATGATCTGACATATGTATAGCCTCGATGTTCGCGCAGGCCCGCTCCATAATAGACTGGAACACGCGGCATCGCTTCTGCGCCGGCTGCGGCCGAGCCAACCTCTCCGTCGAGGCGGGCTACAAGCGCGTCTGTCCGCCCACGGACCTCAAAGACACGCCGGCCGAGAAGCCAGACTGTCCCACGCGGCACGGCGTGTCCAACATATGCTTCCCGCGGACGGACCCCACCATGATCGCGGCCGTGGTGTCCTCGGACGGCAAGCGGATGCTCCTCGGCCGGCAGGCCCGGTGGCCGCCGCACTGGCACAGCAACCTGGCCGGGTTCCTCGAGCCGGGCGAGTCGGTCGAGGAGGCGGTGCGCCGCGAGGTCTGGGAGGAGGCCGGCGTGAGGGTCGGCCGCGTCCAGGTGCACTCTACGCAGCCGTGGCCGTACCCCTCCTGCCTGATGATCGGCGCCGTCGCCGAGGCCCTGCCCGGTCCCGCGGCCGAGACAATCACCCTCCACGACGGCGAGCTCGAGAGCGCCGCCTGGTTCCCCGTCGAGGAGGTCGCCGCTGCGCTGGCCCGCGCCCAGGGCAACATGTCGGAGCCGCCCCCCGAAGGGTACAAGGAGGGCGATTTGCGCGTTCCGCCGCCGCAGGCCATTGCGAATAGGCTGATGGCTGCTGTCGTGGGGGGTTATCTGACGGGGGATGCAAAAATCTAACAAACACGCGTTTCCCCTTTTTTTCCTTTTCTCCCTTCCTTCTTCTTCTTCTACCAAACCAGTTCCATTGTGTCGAGACGGCGGGCCGGTAAAACCCGTCATGTCTTTTCTCTTGTCTTTTCGTTGTTGTTTTGTTTATCCCCCGCGTTCCCCTTTTCACACACATATATATATACACTGCCAATCGTTTTTGGATAGATGTTTCGTGGGGGGCGATCCCTTTAAGGGCCTCAGCTTATGAAGAAGGAATTTTTTTTCTTAGATTAGACGGAGTATGAGGGAAAACAATTGGGGGAGGGGGGGGCTGCACCGGTCATTGTTTAGAAGAGATTAGACATGTTGGGGGGGGTTGATGACGCGCAGAGCCGAAAGAGGTGGGAATATGATGGAGTGGAAACGAGAAGACACGTACACGTTGCCCGTCCCTACTACCGATTGAATGGCGCAGTAAGGCTAATGATACATACATACTAGTACATACATACATACATACATATATATATATATGTGTGTGTGTGTGTGTGTGTGTGTGTGTGTGTGTGTGTGTGTGTGTGTGTGCATGTGTATGTATGATATATACAAAAGTATATCCTAATTTCCCAAGATAGTGGTGGAAAAGGAAAAAAAAAAAAAAAAAAAAATAGAACACTACATGTCTACAAAAGTCACACCCTCCATGACTGGCGTGGGAAGCACATCCACCCGTCCTCTCTCGTACCTCGCCAGCCAGACTGCGTCGGCGTTGACCACCTCGAGCGCATCACGGACCTGGCTATCCCGCTCCATCACGTCGGCCAGGAGCTCCACCATGTCGTCAAACATGTCCTCGTCCACGCGGACGAACGATGCCACGGCCGTCAGCAGCTCCACCGCCGCACTCCACACCTTGGCCGGCGAGGCGTGCTGTCCCAGGCTTCCTGCAGAGGGGACATGGCGTGTCTCGACGACTTTCCCCGTGAGGCCGGACCCGTCGGCGGACCGAACGGGTATCATGATGGGTGTCGACCGTTCCGCAACGGCGCCGCCCTTGTCCGTCCGAGGCGCGCTGTGCCGCCTTCCGTTCTCGGCCCGCGCCTTGGCCCTGAAGCACCAGTCCCGGAGCCAGTCGGGCCACTCGGTCCGGAAGCGGGAGCTCAGAAAGTCGCCTGCTGCTTCGCATAGCCCCGAGAGGGCGTGGCATGCCGCGATGCTGATGAAGGGCTCTGCATCGCGCACGCGCTCGATGACGACGGGCCAGACGGCGTTGACGAGGGGCAGGAAGCTGTCTTCGTCGCCGGCGAGGACGGCCGATGCCGTGGCCAGGAGCTCTAGCAGGGATCTTCGCAGCGTGGGCGTCGGCGACGTGAGGTAGTGCTGGGTGAGGGACGCGATTCGGAGGACGAGCTGGTACGTGGGCGAGCTGGGTGGCTTTTCTGGCTCGGCGGGTGGCGGCGGCGACGACGGCCGCTGCTCGTCGTCCTCTTCCTCTGGCGGGGTCTCTTCTTTCCAGGGCCGCGTGGGATGGCCATGGACCTTGGTTCGGGCGCACAACTCTTCCTCGGCTTCGTCCCGCAGCCTTCTGGCTTCTCTGCGCTTCAGCTCCTCCATGAGATCATCCAGATCGGGAACCGGCTCGGCCCGTTTCCTGTGGTTGTGCTCGGTTCGCTCCGTCGGTGTCAGCAGGCGCTTGTCGTTGCGTGATGCCTGGTCGACGATTTCTTTGAGCACGGAGAAGAGGTTCTCTACCAGCAACGTGTAGCCGTGGTAGCTTTCCAGCGTGGCAAAGATGGACTCGACCACGTCGTCGAGGTATGGTATCAAGCCGGCGCCGGAGAGCCGTATCATCATCGTGAGAACCTGCATGGAAGCGGGTGAGATATCGAGCGAGTTGAGTCTCAGAGACACCGAGTTGACCATGTAGTCCACGTTGTCGACAATCAGGTCCGACACGCTGGCGTACTCGCACGACACGGCTATGCTGTTCAGCGAGGCGATTGCGTGTTGCTGAAGCAGCTGGTTGTCGGATCCCAGGAATGTCACTACTGGAAAGAGGACGTCGATGAGGTGCGGCCTGAATGACGTGCCTCGCGTTTTGGCGGAAAAGGTCACCACCTCGAGCGCGATGGCCTCCAGCTGCCAGTCTGCAGGATCCGAGTCGACGTGGGACTCGAGAACCTGCACCGAGTAGGAGTAGACATCTTCGGAGATGAGCTCGATGTCGTCCGATGAGCCCGTCAAGGCAGACAAGTCCAAGAAGGCGTCGGAATCAGCCTTGGATGAATGCACTGCCTTGACCAGTTCGTGGCATAGCCAGAGAGAAGCAATCCGGTCGGTGGAAGCCGATTCGCGGACATGGTCCATCATGCTGGTGGCAAGCGAGGCCTTCAAAGACGATGAACCGACGCAATTCACCAGGCCTATAACCTCTTGTCTCAACAATCTCCGGCTTTCACCGGCCATGAGGACGGGTGCAAAAGTCTGCTGCGGCAACAGGTCTTTGCTGTGTTGGGACCCATCTAGCAGCTGCAGATGCGACATCGGCTGCGGCTTCTTCGACGACTGCATGAGCGAGACGATGCTGTCGCGAAGAGAATCGCCCAGTGATTCTCCCAGCGTTGGCGATTCCACACCAAGACTTTGCATCAATTCTATACCCTTGGAAAGATCATGCACAGCCGTCTTCTTGGCGTCTTCATCGCCAGACTGCATGATACGTGGCAGGCTCGACATCCAACTGTACACGGCAGTCTTGATCGTGTCGCAGAGATCGGGGTATATGCTGGCCAAATAGCGCAGGCTGGTCTGTGTTGCTCTTATTGTTGTTGCTGCTGCTTTCGTCGTCTCTGTTGCGTCGCCACCATCATCGAGGATGATGGCAGTCTCTACCAAGAGATTCGTGCAATTTGACAGAGAGCTGTGGCATTCGTCCAAAAGTGAGACGCATAGTCTCTCTAATGCATCCCGAACGCTCTGTGAACCATGAACTCGCAATTTCATCATGCTCGACAATGCGAGCTTGACCTGGGCTGATGTGGCTTTCAGCCATGCCGGCGTCAAGACCTTACCCTGCTCAGACTCTTTGGTTTCCAAAACTTGTTCGCCGCCGGTCTTTGGTAGAATAGACCTCGTTCTCAGATCCCCAAGGACCTTGACGAGTACGGTCTGCACGACCGCCAGACCCTTTGCCAACACTGCGGCTTTATGACGGCCGGGGGCTGACAGAAGTCTGGCCATGGAAGAGATGATTCCGGGGAGAAAGTTTGCCAACGCTGCCTGATCCCGCAGAGAGATGTACAGTGTTTCAAGCACATCGAGCGCTGCCGCCTGTATTTGGGGGCTTGGGCCAGAAGAGGCACCGTCGAGCATGACTGTGATTCCGTGTCCCAGCGCGAGGGTTGACTCTCCCTCCGTCAGTCCTGATATGGCAGTGACAGACAGGCTTGCCGCCTTGGTGAGAGACAATAGTGCGCGGAATGCTTCTAGCTGCAGCTCCTCGGGCACAGCACGGCTTTTCTTGTCCGCACCGGGGATACCATCGATGATGAACACAAGCAAGCTGAAGATTTGCTGCACCAACTGTGCAGTCATCTTGGACTTCCAACCGTGTTGAATGAGTATCTCGAGGCAATTGATGCAGATCTCAACGAGCCGCGCAGGATATTGTTCCACCTGACGGAACACATGATACAGAGGGAAGAAGACATATTCGGCAAGCTTTTCATCGAGCGCAAGTGGGTTTTCCTGAACCTGCCGACTGAGAATATCCAGCAGTTGACCCGTCAGGTCCTGCATCTCACGAGGCACCTCTGGGTTCTCGGCCTCCCGGATCGCCAGCTGGCTTATTTTGACGCAGCATGGCTTCAGCTTGTATGAATTAGCCGACGGAATTCTCTGCGAAAGAGATCAGCATACGGAACACCAACCTTTTGAAACAAGTCGTTGCGCTCCGATGTGGCCTGTTGGAGGTTTTCCATGGCCACAGGTTGCTTGGCAAGGGGTGCTCGAGCAGCTTTATCTGGCTCTATCTCGACATGGCAAATTGCTAAGCCGCTTGCCGCTCCGGTGGAGGCTGACACCGCTGCGGTTGAATAACTGGAATCTGTAATGTGCCGAAACAGACAAGGTTGGAAGGAAGTAAATATGCGTCGACGGTTCCGAGACCAAGGACCAAGCAGCAACGTGGGAAGTGGATCACCGTCGTCGACTTGCTCCATGTAAAGACAGCACAGTGCATCTCTTGATTTTGGCAGGATGCATACTGTAGGCACAACCAGCCGGCTGCGTGCGCACTGTGTGTGCACCGTCGTCGGTGAGGCCAAGGCCCAATGCATAGACGAATTCCCACACAACCAAGCATTGCCATCATGGCATCAAGCAGCCCCTTTCCCGTCACCGTGCACCCATTCAACTCCCCTACCCGGGGCGCCTGCGCTTATGAGCTCGGGATCAGCACGGCGGCATGCAGGAACGCCATTATATTCATCGGCGGTTTGGGTGACGGCCCACACACAGTGCCATACATCAGAACCGTTGCCAGGCATCTCGAGACCGCTGGCGCGGGGCTCTCCTATTCCGTCTTTGAGATCCGACTGAGAAGTTCGTTCATCGGTTTCGGGACGTCCAGCTTGAAGCAGGACGTTGAAGACATTGCTGCGCTGGTCAAGTACCTGAGAGGGTTGGGCAAAGAGAAGATTGTCCTCTTTGGACACTCGACGGGGTGTCAGGTATGCTCAGCACCACGCAAGAAACTTGTCATTCCGACAATGTTGGAGTTTCCGTGCCCGGTAGAGGCGTCACTGACTGAAACAAAACAGGACTGCATCGAGTATGCTGATTACATCAAGCACGGCAATCCTCCCGTAGATGGCTTCATCATGCAAGGGCCCATCTCCGACAGAGAGGCTATCGATGACATCTTCCCAAGCCATGGAGAAAGCCTCGAGCTAGCCAAACAATGGATTGCGGAGGGGAGAGCTCATGACTGCCTCCCAAGTGACAAGGTGCCCCAAGATCTCGGCGCACCGATGACCGCGTACAGGTTCCATTCTCTCGTTGCCAGGAAGTAGGCTTTTTTTTTTTTTTTTTTTTTTTTTTTTGGCCAAGCTCTTGAACGATGCGGTGCTGACGAGGCAAACGCATTGCTGCAGCGGGGACGACGATTACTTTTCGTCTGATCTAGACGATGGCACGGTGCGCAGGTACTGGAGCCGTTTCAACAAACCTGTGCTCGCTCTCCACTCTGCCAATGACGAGCATGTGCCACAGTTTGTCGACCAAGCCAGGGAGAACCAGCGATTCCAGGACGCGAATCCCATGGTGAGTTCGTTGTCAGGTCTGATACCCGACGCAAGCCACCAAGTGTTGGAAGAGTGTGCGAGAGAGTGGTTGGGCCATCGCGTGGTTGAATTCCTGCGAACCTTGGAGAAGTGATGGATGCATGCTGCATGATGCTGCATGCATGGTGGATTGAGCACTGGGGGATTGGGGATTGGGGAAAAGCGGAGAAAGTGAAGCAGGATCATGGACGTAGTAGGTTGTTGTGTTGTACCTGATCAATATCACGTCGCCTTTTCTTTATGTCCGACAAGACCGAGTTTGCTTATGACCGCTGCGGTCGTTAGCGGATGCCCCGTGCTGTGCTGTGCTGCGTACTGCTGCCCTATCCGCGTTAGCAATCGCAGAACGGGAATGTGGGGAAAAGCTTACGCACCTTACCTACCGTGTCGGAGGTTAGCAGTAGGCAGCTCGGCACTTGTGCCTACTACCTAACTACCTAACTACCTACTACCAGATGCTACGACGTAGTAGTAGATACTAGATATACTAGACTGACTAGCCGGTAGGCCCGCCGCCGCCAGCTGGTTCGATTCGGCCAACCGATTGCATGCATCATGCAGCTGGAGATTGGACACCAAAACAAATTAGCGTTCGTGCTGACAAGCCCAGCGGAATTCCTTGACGCTCTTGCGTAACTTGGTCATGGATTGGCCTCTTCTCCCCTCTACTTCCTCGTCGTTTGCTCGTCGTGGCCAACCCTCCCGAATTCTTCCGGCGTTTGCTCTCGACGTCATTTTTTTTCTCTCTCTCTCTCTCAAGACCCATAGTTTTTCTATACTCTTCGAGGCCTCGCACGCGCCGACCACTTCATCCATCCTCTCACCACAACATCCTCGTCGACAACCTGATCCGGCTTCGCATGGCTCGAGCATGAGGTGGATTTGATCGTCGCGACCTCGATCCAGCACGCCTCGCCACACGCACGACCATGGGTGCTTTCGACGAGCAGCACTCTCTCCAGCGCACCGGCTCCTTTACCGGGTTCCGGCCGCTGGAGCAGCTTGGCAGCAACTACTTGTCGATTTCTGATTTCAAACAACCCTTTTGCGGCAATGAAGAGGGATGGGGTCCCATCAGTAAATACCGATACGACTTCACACCATGCTTCATCGATGTCTGGCTGGTTTCCATTGCCGTCTATGCCCTCATCCTTGGGCCCATAGCCATATGGTGGTTGTTGAGCAAAATAAAGCCCCTCGCGGACGGGGCTACCAAGAACGCTCATTTTTGGATCAAGCAGGTTTGATATTCCCTTGTCTCTCAGCACATCGGAGCGTACTGTCGTGCCCGCAAACACTTTTGTTTGAGAAAAGAAAGACAGACTAACGCTCCACGTCCTTCCCAGTCCACCCTCTGCTTTCTCATTGCCGATTATGTTGTTCAACTCGTTCTTCAAATTATCCACATGCCGGGCTTTTGGTTCGGCGACTTTCGCGTGTTGACGACATTCTTGACCATTCTTTCCATGCTTGTCATATTCTCGATTCAATGGATAGAGCACTCGCGCCTCCGTCATGCCAATGGCGTTGTCCTCTTCTATTGGCTACTCTCCATCATTTCTCTCACCGTCAAGCTGCGATCCTTAATCTCTCAACAACTATACGACGTCAATCTGCCTTATTTCATCTCATTCTGCGTCGGATATGGCGCCTCCATCGTCGAATTTGGAGTCGAGTGGCTGTGGCCGCGCCAACACGTTCCCAGCGGATATGAGGCTATATCTGAGGACGAAGAATGTCCCGTTGAATATGCCACCATCTTCTCGCGTCTGACCTTCTCATGGATGACGCCCATGATGCAGTACGGGTACAAGGTTTTCTTGACGGAAAGTGACCTATGGGGCCTGGCCAAATCCGACCAGACCAAGACCACCGGTGCGTTACTCGATGATGCTTGGTCTCACGAGCTCAAACGGCGCCCAGAGTCTCCCTCTCTGTGGCTGGTCTTGTTCCGTGCCTATGGCGGTCCATTTGTAGTTGCAGCTTTCTTTAAGATTGTCAATGATGTCGCGCAGTATGTACAACCACAGCTGCTGCGATTGCTACTCAACTGGGTCAAGTCTTATTCCATCACTCCTGATGACCCTCAGCCTGTTATTCAGGGTGCTGCCATTGCTCTTGCCATGTTTGCCTGCTCTGTGCTTCAAACTACCATGGTGGTATGTACATTCTGAGACAACACTTGACCGAGGTGGTGTGAAATGTGAAAAAGAAAAAAAATAAAAAAAAAAATCTATGGTTCTAACATGGCTATTCCAGCACCAATACTTCCAAAAGTCGTACGAGTCAGGTATGAGAATCAAGGGTGGTCTCAGCTCCGCGATTTACCGCAAGTCGTTGAGACTCTCAAATGAGGGTCGCTCCACGAAGACGACAGGCGACATTGTCAACTACATGGCCGTGGACGCGCAGCGTCTCCAGGATCTGACGCAATTCCTGCATCAGGTGTGGTCTGCCCCTTTTCAGATCATCGTCTGCATGGTATCCCTCTACAACCTGGTCGGGTGGTCGATGATGGCTGGCATAGCCGTCATGATTGTCATGATGCCGGCTCAGGGCTGGGTTGCCAGAGTAATGAAGAACTTGCAAAAGGACCAGATGAAGAACAAGGATGCCAGGAGCAGGCTCATCAACGAAATCGTCACCAACATGAAGAGCATCAAGCTTTACGCTTGGGGTGCGGCATTCATGAACAAGCTCAATTATGTGCGTAACGAACAAGAACTGAAGAACTTGCGACGGATTGGCGCAACGCAGGCCTTTGCCAATTTCACGTGGAACACTGCTCCATTCTTTGTCACATGCTCTACCTTCACCGTCTTCGTGCTCACACAGGACAAGCCCCTCACCACTGATATCATCTTCCCTGCCTTGGCCCTCTTCAACCTGTTGACCTTCCCTCTTGCAATCCTGCCCATGATCATCACTTCCATCGTCGAGGCTTCCGTCGCTGTCGGCCGTCTGACCAATTTCCTCACTGCTGAAGAATTGCAATCCGATGCCGTCACAGTGAAACCGGCTCCTGAGGAGATGGGCGAGGAGACCGTCATCATCCGTGACGGGACCTTCTCGTGGAACCGCCACGAAGCCAAGGAGGTCTTGAAGGACATAGACTTCACCTCGTACAAGGGTGAGCTATCTTGTGTCGTTGGCCGCGTCGGGGCCGGCAAATCATCCTTCCTCCAGGCTATTCTCGGAGACCTTTGGAAGGTCAAGGGCTCTGCCGAAGTGAGGGGCACTGTTGCCTATGCTTCGCAGCAGACGTGGATCTTGAACGCGACCGTCAAGGAAAACATCATTTTTGGATACCGATATGATGCCGACTTCTACACCAAGACCGTCAAGGCTTGTGCGCTCCTGGATGACTTTGCCCAACTTCCTGATGGAGACGAGACAGTGGTGGGAGAGCGAGGCATCTCGCTGAGTGGTGGACAGAAGGCGCGCGTTTCTCTTGCTCGCGCTGTGTATGCCCGCGCCGACATCTATCTCCTCGACGACGTCTTGTCTGCTGTAGACAGTCATGTTGGTCGCCACATCATCGACAATGTTCTCGGAACTCGTGGTTTATTGTCAACAAAGACGAGAATTCTCGCGACGAACTCGATTCCCGTGCTTCGCCAGGCCAGCTTCATCACGATGCTCAAGGACGGATCGATAGCCGAAAGGGGCACCTATAATCAGCTCATCGCCAACAAGGGCTTGGTCGCCGATCTGCTGAGGACGGCTGGCCAAGACTCGAGCAATGCCTCGGGCAGCTCCAGCCCGCCCTCGAGCGAAACCTCGACAGTGACGGGGGGCGAATCCAGCACCGGCCAGAACAAGGAGGAAATGGACGAGGCGGCCGAGTGCGTGCCAGAAATGGAACCCATCAAAGGTGCTCAGGAAGCGGGCAAAAAGCCGCGGTCCAGCAGCATGGCTACTCTGCGACGTGCCAGCACGGCCAGTTTCAAGGGACCTCGTGGCAAGCTCACAGACGAAGAAGTTGTCGGCAACTCGCGGACCAGACAAGCCAAGGAGTTTGTTGAGCAGGGCAAAGTCAAATGGTCCGTCTACAGTGAATATGCCAAAGAGAACAATCTGGCGGCTGTCGCCGTCTACATGGTGGCTCTCTTGGCTGCCCAGTTCGCGGGCATTGGTGGTTCTTTCTGGCTCAAGTCCTGGTCTGAGCATAACGAAGACACTGGAAGGAACGAGCAAGTCGGCAAATACATTGGCATCTACTTCGCCATTGGCATTGGCTCATCGTTGCTCACCGTGGTGCAGACGCTGATTCTGTGGATCTTTTGCTCGATCGAGGCATCGCGAAAATTACATGAGCGCATGGCGAATGCCATCTTCCGATCACCAATGTCGTTTTTCGACACCACGCCGGCGGGCCGCATTCTGAACAGGTTCTCCAGCGACATCTACCGGGTGGACGAGGTTCTGGCTCGCGTCTTCAACATGTTGTTCGTCAACGTTGCCCGATCCTGCTTCACGCTGGGTGTGATTTCATTCTCGACGCCGGCCTTCATTGCGCTGATTGCGCCGCTCGCCCTGACGTACTACTGGATCCAGAGATACTACCTACGCACGTCCAGAGAATTGAAAAGACTGGATAGTGTCAGCCGCAGCCCAATCTATGCTCATTTCCAGGAATCCCTGGGCGGCATAAGCACCATCCGAGCGTTCCGCCAGCAGCAACGGTTCGAACTGGAAAACGAGTGGCGCATGGACGCCAACTTGCGGGCCTATTACCCATCGGTCAGTGCCAATCGTTGGCTGGCCGTTCGCCTCGAGATCATAGGCGGAGTGGTCATCCTCGCAGCCGCTGGTCTCGCCATCATCTCTGTTGCCAACAGAAGCGGGCTCAGGGAAGGCACGGTCGGTCTCGCCATGTCGTATGCCCTCCAGATCACGACGTCTCTCAACTGGATCGTTCGACAGACTGTCGAGGTGGAGACCAACATTGTATCTGTCGAGCGGGTTCTCGAGTACGCCAGGCTTCCCAGTGAGGCGCCGGAAATCATTGCAGAGCGACGGCCTCCTGTCGCTTGGCCCGTCAGGGGCCAGGTCGATTTCAAGAACTACAGCACCCGGTACCGCGAGGGGCTGGATCTCGTGCTCAAGAAGATCAATCTTGACATCAAGAGTCACGAGAAGATTGGCGTGGTGGGACGGACGGGAGCGGGCAAATCGTCGCTGACGCTCGCGCTGTTCCGGTTAATCGAGCCGGCAAGCGGCAACATCAACATCGACCAGGTGAACACATCCGACATAGGACTGCTGGACTTGCGTCGACGACTGGCCATCATCCCCCAGGACGCTGCCTTGTTTGAGGGCACGGTCCGCGACAATCTCGATCCCGGACACGTGCACGACGATACGGAACTCTGGAGCGTTCTTGGTTTGTGCCCCCCCCCCCCCCCCCTTCTGAGCAACCTTTCTTTCCTCCGACTGAACTCGAGTACTGACAAGATGGCGTCGGTGGGTTGGGGGGATTTAGATCACGCCCGTCTTAAGGAACATGTCGCGGCCATGGACGGCGGCCTCGAGGCCAAGATAAACGAAGGAGGTACGTCTCACACTGCAATCCTCTAAACCCGTGGTGACGACAACATGTCTCTCTCTCCTCCGCCCCCAAACGCACGCAAATCCGTGGTTTTTTTTTTTTCTAAGAAGTCCCCGTCTCTTCCCCCCGTGTAGGATCCAACCTTTCTCAAGGGCAACGGCAGCTCGTGTCCCTCGCACGCGCAATGCTCACTCCGTCCAACATTCTCGTGCTGGACGAGGCGACGGCCGCCGTGGACATTGAGACGGACGCCATGCTCCAGGCAACGCTGCGGTCTCCTCTCTTTGCGCACCGCACCATCATCACGGTGGCCCACCGTCTCAACACCATTCTCGACAGCGACCGCGTGGTTGTTCTTGACAAGGGCGAGGTGGTCGAGTTTGACACACCGGGCGAGCTGTACAAGAGGCAGGGTGTGTTTTACGGGCTGATGAAGCAGGCTGGGTTGGAAATTGAGTGAAGGAAGATGGGTCGACAAAACAAAAACAAAGGAGAAGAAAGAGGTTGGCTTTGGAAAAATAAACTACGGTGGATTTTTTTTTTCTTCTTTTTCTTCTTGTTCTTCTTGTTCTTGTTCTTCTTGTTTCTTATTCTTGTTGTTCTTCTTTCTTTATCTCTGTTCTGTATTACTTTTTTTTTTTTTTTTGCCATCTCTATGTACTCTGTGTCCGTAGTAGCCCTTTGTCAACATACTCACAGGATTCTCTTGTGTGCTCTTCGATTGTACATACCAGTAGCAATGCAGCATGTTGCGTCGAGACCAACGCAGACGAGGTCCCATCTTACACCGACCACTACGTCAAGAGAGAATCACGCGCACGCAACCAGCTCACGAGCGCACACGCAGAAAGAAAGCATCGTCCCAAAGAAAAGACGCTTTTGGAGCGAGCGGCAGGACAAGAATGCACGGCGGGACATGCATCATCGCTGACCAAGTGGACATCGCACAGAAGAGGCCGGGGGGGGGGGGGGGCTGACGGCTGCAAAGAAGAAGGCTGCGTGCATTTCAAATGCTTGTTCCTTCCTCACCGGCCGGTTGTGCTGTTTCATGTCGTCGGAGAGAATGGTGCGGACGCAAAAAAAAAAAGAAAAGAAAAGAAAAGAAAAAGAAAAAGAAAAAAAAAATTCTTTCCCCGTCTCTATTTCTTGGTTCCGTGTCGGCTTGGCCGGGGGAGCAGGGGCACCAAGTAGGTCGGCTGAGCTGGAAAAAGCATGCAAGATGGCGGCGGACAGGCTCCACACACCGCAAAAAGGGAGGGGAAAGGAAAAGGCAGACGCCTTTCTCACCTGCTTTTGCTTTTGCTGTTGCCTTGGCTGATGGAAGGACCATCTTTGCTTTGCTTCGCGCCTTGCCGGTGCCGAGCCATCGATCAACACGCACCACGCACACCAACCACGCACCCACGTACAAGAACAAAAACAAAAATAAAAGAAAAAAAAAAAAAAATAGACAGCCCAGCTGAAGATGCGCAGCGCGCGCACCCAGAACAAGTGGTCACGAAGCGATTCGAGCAACAAAAAAAAAATAAAAAAAATTCAAAGCTGCAGACTTTTCGCCGGCCGTCTCCGTTCCTTCCCCATGTGTACAACTTTAAGTCGAGTGCGACAGCCGTATTGTGTGTAGCGTGAGGGGAAAGCGCGACAGAAGAGGGCGACGGAGACGGCGCGTAGGAGGCGTTTTTCTTTTTTCTTTTCTTTTTCTTTTTTTTTTTTTTTTTTGCTCGTTCGGCAGGGCTGGCGAGTCTATTCTAGTAAAGGTGAGAGACCCATTGCCAGCGATAGCGATGATTTGCACATGGGCCAGGGCGGTTTATTTTATTTTCATCTTAGTATTATTATTATTTTTTGTTTTTTTGCTAGGCGTAGGCGGTTGTGCTACCCGAGCGGGGTGGTGCGTTGTGCCCCCCGTTGGATGGGTTCCGGGGGGGAGGGGGGGGGGGGGTTCTTTTTCTTTTCCTTTTTCTTTTGGCATATTCTTCTTTTGCTTCCTTTTTGATTGATTTTTGAAAAAGGTGGTGTGTGGCACGAAAGGAGGGGGGGGGGGGGGAGGGGATCTGGCTACGCGCGTCGTGGTAGCTGTGTCGCTGCTGCCTGCTTTGCTTACTCTTGTCGAAGGACCAACGACAAGGCATCTATCTGGTTGTTAACTGGCAAAAGCAGACGGGACATCTTGCCCCCGTTTCTTAAAGGGATACACAATACGAATAGGGCTGTCTGTTGCCGCTTGGAAGCCGATATCCAGAGGGTGTTTGACGTCCGAGATACAAGGTTGGGGAAGGGGGGGGGGAGGGGTTGGGAAGGGGGGGGGGCGTTTGTCCTCCCTTGCTCTCTATTTTTTTTGTTTCCATCGTTTACGTTTTCTTTTTCCATCTCGTGGTAGTAGGAGATGAAGATGAAAAATAGCTTCTTCACAATGGCCGACAACTCCAAATGCCATGCCCAAGATCACGCACGGCATTCACGTGTGCCCATCTTGACAACAACGCATTCATTCATGGATGTTCATATAGTATGGACCGACCAGATCGTGTCTTTAACCCTCCCCACCATCAAGGTTGAGTCAAGGGGTATGTATGCTTTCCATCTTCTGCCCACTCAGTCATTTCTTTCTTGTCCCCACGCACCGCACCGCCCCAGTCGGAAAAGGTGTTTTCACCACACGTGGTGCAACAATGGCTCTGCTCTGGGATGAACCTCTTATCCGTCAGTTGTCCCGTGCCAAATTTCAAAACACGACTCATGTGAGCTGAGCCCGCCTGTTCTTGGTGTTCCTGGAACAAGTACACATCCCAAGATCATTATTCTCCATGCGTTACTATGTACCTCATCTTGTCCTCGATCCATGCAGTTGGTACGATGTGGTGGTGGCTTTGACTCCTCCGCCCCCCTCCAATTCCCACCTTGTCTGCCTCCCTGACAACTACTAGTCACAAGCCTCATGGGCCAACCAGCACGGGCTACGTCGTCTTCCATTTGGTGCCTTGCATCTTGGCTGCTCCTCGCTCGGCAACTTGAAACTCACCGCGGAAGCATTTCCGGACCTCTACCCCTTGTACCTGCTCCGACCGGTTTATCCACCTTTGAACATTTGGCCCTCTTGTTGTCAGTATCATAGCTTTTGCAGGTGAGAGAATGCCGAGAGTGGCCGGCATCCAAGGTAAGCACCATCGGTGCCATGAAGCTGAAGCCGCGGCAAGAGGGACAAGGAAGAAATCCAACCAAGCTGCAGTGAGTTTGTTTGATCTTTTTGTCGCTTCCTCCGGGGATTTTTTTTTTTTTTTTTTCATCGTTGGTTCTTATGAGGGGGCGCGCGTCAGCCACTGAATTCTAGCTTTCTTTTTACTCACAATACCGTCACATCGGTGGGGATTTCCGGCTAACATCCCGCGCCGTGCCGCATCCCACAGCGAACAAAGAACTTGGCCCCAGCAAAAGACCAATCGGGATGAATTCTGCTCAAGCTACCGAGTTAGGGAGTTGGGTAGGCAAGGTTAGAAGGTTGCGTTGGCACTAGTCGATAGACTGGGCTTCTGGCGGAGGATAGTCTAGTCAGTCGGGTGGCGGCAGAACTGACGCTAACGTGATGATGGCATTTGGTCTGAGAATGCTGGCGACCAGGTCGCGAATCTCTCCCAAAGGGGTGTGTGTCGTCGTTATGAATTCGAATGACTGTTCAAACTAGACACGACAATGTCTTATCAGACAGCTGGTCGAATACACCAGAGAGCTGGTCGAGTGCCACAGCACGGGATTGTCATTGATTAGACTAGGCTGCCTCGGGCATAACTATATGCCATTCTTCCGGATTTGTAGTATATCCAAAGCAGCGTTGCTCATGAGTGTAGCGAATACGTTTCTTTGAGCGGTTATATTTCTTGTGCCCCTCATTCGTCGCCAGAACCGGAAGCAGTCATCCAGACTCTCTGCATCTTCTCGTCTCTGTCGGCAATTTCCACCCAACCAAAGGTTGGGACTCCTCAGCTTTTGGCAGACTCGCCCGAGGGAAAGGGTTGTTGTACATACACACACACCGTTGGTAGACATCTGCCTCGGAAGACCCAGCCGGGACTCCCGACTCCCTGGTTCACGGCTCATTACCCATCATTTAGCAGGAAACGTCCGGTCGCGGAACGTCCTGAATAGGAACTTGTAAGGATTTAGCCCAAACGTTAGGACGATTGATGCATATTTCCTGTGTGTTCGGCAGAATTGTGGCAAAAAAAAAAAAATGCTTGTTGTCAGGTTAATGTCGTATCCCGCTCGCTCTGTGTATCCCAAGCTTGCTGATGGCATTTCCTGCCCTTGTAGGTTCTTTCGTGCCGAATGAATATTGAACCTTTTTTTTTCTTTTTTCTTTTTTCTTTTTTGCGAAGCCCCCCCCCCCCTGATTTAACCAGGCCCCGCAGGCTGGTCAGGACCCTTGTTGATTGAACCCATCTTTTAAACACCGTCCAGTTTGAGCTTTGTGAGCCGGAAAAATCAACTAATATCCCGACTCTCCCAGCGTGGCGCGTTGCTCACCAAGGTAAAACTGAACGTGGATACGATTCCTTGTCCAACTCTACGTTGTGGGCTAAAAATAAGTGCTTCGGTCAAAAGCAGCCCAGACGCGAGTAGGAGATAAAGAACTTTGGTGCGACAGTTGTCCGTCGAGCGGGGTCGTTCATCAGAAGGCTGGATGTGAATGAATATGTTGCATGCCTCGGGAGCGCCCGTGGAAATATGTTATGACAGAGTATGTGACGACAGTGTTTGTTTCTCTGTTCATCCCGTCTTTTTTTTTTTCCGCTGCAGTTTGCGGATGAGAAACCCCTTGCGAATAAACACGTGGATTCTCCTTGTCTGGGCATCCGGAAGGGGCTTAGGGGAAGGGGCTTGGGAGAAGGGGCTTCGGGGAAGGAGCCTTCGTCGCGTGCAAAGCGCAAAGCAAGCAACCTTCCGTGGCAATTTGCATCAGGTGTCTGCCAGACCGACTGGTTGCCACACTGACCTGACTGCCACACTGACTGCCACACAGATTGCCACACAGATTGCCACACCACCATCCCCTCTCTCTCACGTTGTTGACACACAAAGTTCGTGCCGTCTTTTGCCAGCCTTGGACGATATTTCTCGTCGGTCGTCAATGGGCCACCTGCCCAGTAAGGCTTCTGCGCCGCTAGATTTTCCCCTTTGTCTCGAACCTGTCCTCGGCAACAGACCGCCACTGCTTGCTGTGCTTCCCGTCGTGGGTTAGGCGCAGCCCCGCGGGGTGCACCTACAATCAGCCCGATTTTGGAGCTCGCGTCGGCCGTGGAAGGGAACGACAAACCAGCGCAACTCTGACAACATCTCCACTGCCTCGCTATCTAGTGGCAAGTTTTAATGGTCAGTTGCCAGTCCAAGGTATGACCAACACGTCTCGTCGTACAAGTACTAAACGGAATGTACCACAGGCTTTTCCACGATGCTCATGCATTTCAGCACTAGACAGTCTCACTAGCCCCCCCGCGCGCGGCCGCCGGCCAATGAACAATGATGCAACAAGTCGTGGGGTCGGGCCGTGGCCTGCTAGACCATATCTCGTCTGTTTCTGGCTCTGTTTCTCGTGGATCACTCACCCTACGCCGCCAGCGCTCGCTTTCACTCATGACATGGCACAAATAGCGTAAGGCTCTGTGACATGAACACGATGTCTATTGCGCAACGACAACCTTGAATGCATAGTTGACGAGCCGGTTGTGCTGCGATGCAAGTGGTTGTCTCCTGATTGGCACCTTGCAACTTGGGCTACGGAGAAAAGAGGCCAATGAAGTTGCCAAGGACGCATGCCGCTTCCCGTCATCGTTGCGGCCGTATAAAAAAAAAAGCAAAGATAAGAGACAAAAAAACCCCGGCGCCCGTGCCCTTACCCGTCCCGTCTTATCCAAGGCTAGTCTTAACCATATCAACCTCGGTCGTCACCATCAGATAGTTTTGGTTCCCCACTGTTCTCGTCCATTGTCCCTACCTTTGCTTTGCTTTGCTGAGGAGCAAGATCTCCCACCCACCAACTCCCAACACCACCGCCACACAGCACACAGGCTTGCTTGCCGGATGTAAGGCCAGGTAAGAAAACTCAGTCGCCCAACCCTGTCGTACTGCAACACCACCCCTGTCTTGTGCTACAACACACAATGAGTCTGTGCTCCCCCATTTCCCTCATTCCTTGCCGGCCCAAAGAACTTGGCACTCGTACTGGGTTACTGACAGGATCTCGGGTGCTCTCTAGATTCCGCCCGCCACCTCTGGCCTCTGCCCCCCCCCCTTTCCTCCCCACAGACATCCCATTGTTTTCAGTGGGCTTGTCATCCGTTGCTCTTGGGCGAAATGCCGCGACTAGGTCGTACTGCCAACTAATAGACAAGCAAGCCTGCAGCATGTGATTGATGGCCCGGTAGCGCAGGGGATTGGGTGAACCTCCGATTCTGTGGGAGGGGGTCTTGTGCCTCTGCTCACGCAAGCAGAGTCGTCGTGAGCACCAGCTACAACAAGCAAGCACCTCGGGCTCTCAATTCCATGTCCGTCTTTGGAAAGAAGCATCTGAGCGTTTCCTCCACCGGCCCAGTGCAGCAGAGATTCATTACTGTGGGAACCCTGATACACATCAAAACCTGGAAACTGTCTCATTGGCCCTCTGAATGGCCACAACAACCCACGATTGCCACCACACATCCCCTCATTGCTCGTTGGCGGAATCAAGAGAAGCAGAAGGCCTTCCCGAATCTGCGATGGCGAAAATGTATGTCTTTCAAGTTCCTACCATGGCACATTCGGAAACCTGCTGCAGTCCAGCCATCATTGTTTTCAGGGACAATAACATGGCCATCGGTCGCTGCACTTCTTCTTTTTTTTTCTTCCTCGTCCACTTAGGGAACGTTTCAAATATAATGTCCGCGAACGTGCAGAATAAGTATTCTCATGCTGCTTACTACATACATATGTGGTGCCCTTCCCCCCCGGCCTCGGTTTCCTTCCCAAGGTCTAGAAATTTATCCTCAAGCCTGGGTTCAATGTTTTAGGTGACGGCCCGTGTCCGAGCTGTCACTGGTTAGACGGCTCTTGACCATCTGCGAGTAGGAGAGCTGGAACAGAGACATTTTGACAGGGTCCCGCGCCCCCCAGGGGGGGGGGGGGTGGAGGGGTCTCTCTTCATTGACTGTACTCCCCCGGCCTTCTGTTCAACCAGCCTGTACGAATACCGGCCGGCTGTTTGGTGGCAGCCCGCTCTTTCTCTCTTCATATCATACATCTTTCTCTACTCTGTACCCTTCTGTCCCTCTTCATTCCTCTCTTTTCATCCGCCTTTGCTGCGTTTGATCGGGACGAAGCGTGCTTTCCATTCATCCTCCGCCGTACTTCTGGAGGAATCATCATCAGCACACCTGGCTACCTGAAATTTGATCCAAGTCGGCACCTGGTTTTTTTTTTTTTTTTCCTTTTTCCTTTGAAACATCATAACAACGCCATTCGTGCGGTTTGGATCGGGACTTTCACATTACGGATACATCATAGTCGGTTCCAGTTGCGCTACGCATAGCCCCAGCCTGGGACAAGGATCGCATTGATACTTGTAATCCCGGTCTCCAACCGCAACAATTTCCGACTGCATGGTGGTTGTTGTTGTTTTTTTTTTCTTCTTTCAATTCCTTATGTACATGACCTGCCTAAGAGGCGCTTGAATCGCAACTTAGTTCACTATCGGCCGAACCGCGTCGATCGTCTATCCTCTTACACGAGTCCTTCGGTACAAGTCATTTTTTCCTTATCAAGCTCGAGCAGTTTGGGTCTTCTAGACACATAATCTCTCAGCTAGCTTCAATTTCGTCTTTAATAACAAGCTACTATCTATCACTTGCAATATTCGAGGATTTGGCACTTGCAACAGTTGCCTCAAGCCGGTTGTGAGAGTGGAGACGCTGGATATACCGGCACTGCACCGATCGCAGATTTTACCCGTTCATCACCAGACTATTCGACCAACGACAATCTGCGAACTTGAGCATTGCTGATTTCCTCCTCGATTCCCTAACGGATTAACGTCGTCATCTGAATATCGGTTGTGTAACACAGCATCCACCGTATAGTGCGGATCAACCGCTTCATCGTCTTGTACAAAGACAACGAACTGCTTCCTGGACGAGAACTCTCATCACCATTCTAATCAAGACAAGACTTGCACGACATGCAAAAAAGCGTATCCTTCATTCATCACACCCAATAACCACCAGATACACGGGAAACACCCAAATCTACACAGTTTTCTGCTTGTACGATTTTATCAATCTGCTTTGGTACACGAGGCACCAAGCATGTGAGAAACTCGCAGTGCAAAACTACATCTAGTGCAACCTTGCTTTGTTTGCAGCACTGACGTCGTAAGCAGAAATCGGATTCGTCATCTCTTCTACCACGTTCTTTCGTCTTGGTTTTCGGCCTTCAAATATCATCGTGGTGGATCTCAGCTTTATTGTCACCACCCGCTGGTTGTTTGAGCATATATATCTCTGCCATCTTTGCGAGACGAGGGGTAAAAGAAGAAGAAGAAGAAGGAGAAGAAGAGGGAAGAAGAAGAAAGTTGCTTGTGTTTCATCCTCATTGCCTAGCATGGTGCAAAACTGGCCGCGGGATTCCTTCCCTCGGCAGCAGGCGTTTCAGCAACAATGCTTTTCTTCAAATACCCGCAATCCCTCTTTTCATCTTGACAGATATGTCGGCGAGACGGCTCAGCGACCGGAGCCGTTTCAGCCCGACCGCTACGCCATGGACACGCCAGAACCTGCACGATACCAAGAGGCATACGACATCCGTCGACAGCCTCTCATGGTGAGACTGGCCTACAAGTCTCCCAGTGTGTCTCACTATGCTGACAAGGCGAACGAGCCATCACAGAAAATCGATGAGGCTCTTCGGTCGCATTGTGGCATCGGCGCCAAGCAGTACTTTGTTGCCGCAATCCACGAGGATGGAAAGCCAATGACTTTTTTCAGTCCTGGGCAAAAGCTCAACGATGCCATTATCCGGCAATTCTTCGATGTCGGCAGGTTTCAACATGTCATGGCTCGTATTGAGACAGGTGGGTTTCTGTACAAACACCACACCTCGTAGAATGAAAGTCCAGTCGGGAGAAACATGGCTCCGTTATGAGACTAACCCTTGTTCGGGGGGGGGGGGGAAATTGTTTGTTTTTAGGCGCTGATCCTATTATCGGCGACATGTTTGGTGTCGAGGATGTTACGCTCAACAGAAACGGGAGCCGTGGGCGCATCCGGGGGCCAGAAAGACGACGTGGTGCCATCTTTGAAGATTGGGACGCTTCAGTTCGGCAGGGACGAAAGCGACCCCGACCTCGCCATCCGGTCATGGAAGATGACGACGTGCCCATGACTGTCTCCTCGCGTAGAGGCATCAAAATCAGCGACGCCGAAGCCGTGTGGAATTTCTATGAACAGCGATTCAAGAACTGCCAGCAGACGGCATGCAAGCTGATTGCCAAAGCCTGGGTCAAGGCTGTCGAGCCTAAGAAGCAATCGACGCATCCCTATACTGGTAGCGATGAGAAGGCTCCAGACTGGTGGCCCAAACCGTGGGGTCCGACAAAGGAAGATAAAGTCAGGCACAAGGAGCCGGATCACTTGTACAAACGAGGTACGGCGAGGTTGTTCCGAGCTCGCGGCGCTGCATATATGCATCTTCACTAACTCTTTCAACCAGAACGAGTCCATTTACTCGCGCACATTCTGAGGCTTGTTGTTGAGCCCAACACCAAACAACACAACGATCTGCAGAAGCTCGGCTTGAATGTCAAGAAATTAGAGGAAACCACATATGAGGCGTTGTCGTCCTTTTTCCTGGACAATGAGACCAACGCGAAGAAACGGCCGTACCTCAACGAGATATTCAAGATGGCGAGACAGGAAGAACGTTTCAGAAATGGCGAGATAGGTGAGTACATTTGTCGAGTAGGGTTTTCTTTGCGTTTGATTTGATTTTTTGTTTTGCTTGATGATGAGCACAAAAGAAAAAGGAGAAGAGGAAGACAAACTAATGGACGGAAAACAAAAACCCTTGTGCAGATGATTCGACTGAGGTGTATGTCATGGCCGAAGATAAAATTCCGGACAACTATGCCTCGGACAACGAAGAAGGCCCGTTTCCCAAAGAGGAAAACAGCAATGACGTACCTCGGCCTAAAGCGAACCCGCAGCAGCAGCAGCAGCAGCAGTGCGTTGTTCAAACACCAGCCTCGGGTTCAACAAGTCAGTCATTGCATGGTGGGCATGGGCCTTTCATGAGTGAGCTCCCGGTGCGAGGCAATTCATACAATTCAGCAATGATGACTTCGGAGATTCCCAACCAGCCGCACACTTTTGTGGACAATGGCGGGATTACCGTCACTGATCAAACTGCCGTCACAGCTCCCAATCCCGCTCTGGGACTGGACATGGTATCCAGCCCCCATGATGCGAGCAGGCGGCCGTCGGTTTTCAGTGATTATACCAATGCTAGCCCTGTCACCAACAACATCTACGGCCAGCAGTGGCAGCAGTCCGGATCAGGAGGACCAACACCGACGTCGTTGTACTCGTACACTTCGCCTCAAGGCAACCCTCCGCAAGCTTCGTTCATAGGCCAAGCCGTGCCTATGAATCCGGGACAGCCGTTTATGGCAAGCTCGTTTGAAGAACCGGACCGTCCTGACTACGACGCAAACGGGACGCCGATCTTTCGGAATGGAGACATTTCACACACGGCAGCACCTGTTTCTCAACAGGGAGGGTACTATGTGCCTGCCGATGGCAGATCCAGCCTGAGGGTTCTCACGCAAGTCGTAGATGGGAGTAGCAGGAATCACATGTAGTGGGCAATGCAACACGGGATGCGCAAAAATACATTGAAGTATGATGAGGAGAAGTCCCCGGTACACGCACAATTGTCATGGATACATACATACACCAAACATACCGGAGAAAAACAGAAGAAGAAGAAAAGAAAGGGGGAAAGGGGGGAGAGAGTGAGGGGGAAAGGGGAGGAAGGGGAGGGGGGGGGGGGGGGGGGAAACGGTTTAACGGCTACCAATTATCGAGAATTTATAATTTGTAAACCTATGGCGAAAATTAAAATGAAA
>JABAEC010000042.1:0-37584 GCA_013435705.1 Claviceps paspali
CCCTTTCATCGTATCCTTAGGGCCGAAGCAAACTTCGACCGTGTTGCGCATCGACGATGCATCGGCGAACCCCCCCCCCCCCCCCATGGATACGAGCTACCAAGTAAGTTTTCGACCTGATCATCTGATCATCTCATGTTCCGCATGTAACGGTGTCTTTGATCTCAAACACATAACACATGTCCAATGGACACATTGTTTCGGAAGGCGAGGTGTTTTTATTTTTGTTAAAACACGAGAGGGAAAATGGCAACTCTGCATTCGTTCCTAGTGCCTCCTTGCTCCTCACTACGCACATAGTACATTCATCCTTACATTCTCCATTTCTGTTTTGGCAGACCCGGTTACCCTGGGGGGGGGGGGGGGGGGGAGAAGGAGGGCGGGAATCGACTCGGCCATTGGGAAAAAATTGAGCGATAATAAAGAAACACAAATTCAGGGAGGAATCGTCTCGGTGCTTAGCCGATGACAAAACCCGTTTTGTTTTTCCCGTTCCATCAGGCATCTGGTCGGTTCACTCATGCATAACGCCATTATGCAGCATGCATGTGCTGTTAATCATGGCGGGCCACGGACATGAGGCTGAATTGGGCGTGGTCGCACACGCAGAGCAACACGCAACACGACACACTGTTCAACAAAACCTGCGCGTGCGTGCTTTTCCCCAATCAATCATATCATCAATCAGGGAACAATGATGGAACCCCGAATCCCGGCTCGTCCGTCCGTCCGTCCGCCGTCTTGCAAGTTTACGTGTTGTTGTGTTGTGTTTGGGTGGATGTGGGGCCGGCTGACACCCTTGCTTCAAATATCCTTTACCAGTAGTACTAGTAGTAGTAGTAGTAGTAGTAGTACTTTATGTAATATGTAGTATGTATCATCATTTGTTGTACTACTACCAGTAGTAGTATGGATATGGAAGAGAAGGGAAAAAAAAAAAAAAAAAAAAAAAAAAAAAAAAAAAAACACCCCAGTTCCCCCCGCTCTTTTGTTCCCACACGACGAACCGAACATGACGACGAGGACGACGACGACGACGACGACGATGCAACCATCCGTCACCCCCCTCACCACCACCGCCTTTGCGTCGCCCCGTTCCCGTTCTCACCGGGCCGTCCGAGACGATGGTGGCCCCCCCCCGCCGCCGCCTCATAGCACATGGCAAGGAGGCCAGAGCACCATGGCGACGACAACGACAACCACACCGCCGCCCAGCCTGTCCGCCGTCCTCGCCAAGGTCCACCAGCTCTCCGACGTTGAACTCGCCCTCCTCCTCGGCCTCGCAACCCACGAGCACCCCATCCTCGCCACCCCGTCCGCCGACATTGCCGCCCTCACAGACGAGCTCGTCCTCATCGCCCGCCAGACCTTCCGCCTCACCCACGCCATCGTAGCCTGCACACCCTCCACCACCCTCGACGACTTCACCTCGGCCCTCCTGCTCGCACCGTCCCCTCCACCCGCCAACAACCGCGCCGCCTCCTCCTCCTCCTCCTCCTCCTCCTCTACCTCCTCCTCCTCGTCCCCGCCCGCCAGCCAAATCGCCAACTGCATCCTCGCCCAGGACCTCGACCTCGCCCCGCGCGCAGTGCAGATCCAGGCCCTGGAGCTCCTCCGCTCCCGCCGCATCTTCACCCGCACCTCCGTCCAGCCCGCCCCCAAGCGCTTCCTCTTCATCCCCGTCCTGCGTGCCGACCGCCCCGGCGGACCGGCACCGCGCCTGACGCCCCACCTCAACGACGTTTTCGCCCTATCCCACTGGCACGACCCCCAGGACGGCTACGCGAACCTCGACGACGACGACGACGACGACGACGACGACGACGACGACGACCATGACGACGACGACCATGACAAAGAAGAAGAGCAGCCCATAGAGGTAACCTCCCTCGACGGCAGCGTCCGCAAGCGCCGCCATGGCGATTCCTCGTCATCGGCTTTCATATCCGACGAGGTGAGACGGGTTTCCAACCCCCCCCCCCCCCTCCAGAGGATGAGAGCACCAACGAAAAGGGTTCTAACGGTTTCCCCCTTCCCCCGACCTCTAAAACACAGGACATCAACCACCTCGCACACCTGACCCAGCAGGTACAGGTAGACGTCGACGTAACACGCTACCAGATGAACATCGTCTCGTTCCTGCGCATGCACCGCGCCGTCCACGACGGCATCACCCCCGCCGCAACCAAGCACTTCGACAAGCTGGCGCGCTGTCTGGCCCCCATCCATGGGCTCGACTACCTGACGCCCGCTCTCGTCGCCATCGCCGCTAGGAAGGTCTACATGCATCGCATTCGCATCACCACGCCCGAGAACGAGCGGAGCATGCAGTGGGGAAGTGACCTCGACGCCGTGTCCGCCCTGCTCAGAGATGTCGGGCCCGAGCAGGTCATCAAGGATGTGTTGAGCACCGTCACCGCCCCAATATAGCGTATCTTGCCGACGTGGCTACTCAGAATTAAATATAAAAAAAAGACCTTTACAAGAAAATCCCATCATGTCTTTCCATGACTCGCTGGTTTTGCTGCCCCCGCCTTTTGTTCCGCCCTTCCCTCGGGCAGGTCGTCCGCGAACACGATCCATCCAGTCTCTACAAAAGTCCATCCTGTACCTGCAAGACAAGGTAGGAACTTGAGACATTCTCTCTCAATCAATTTTATCTTGGAACTCTCACAATTCCTCGTGTTCTCGTTTTTCTATTGTTCATGTGCGATGAAACGCCGCATCCGCACTCGCGCTGTATAATTAGGTAAAATAAAAATAAAAAGATTCATGTGCTTTACCCATCTTCCTTTTTTTTTAATCAATGCCGTCTAAGTCGCAGCTCTTGCTCTTTCTACGAGATTTGCTTCACCTTGCATGACCATCCGGACCCAGCTTCGAGTAGTGGCAAACTAGGTAGAATCGCTCAGGTTAGCACAGCCTGGCGAAGAAAAAAAAAAAAAAAAAAAAAAAAAAAAAAAAAAAAACCACGGATGCAAACATTCTTTCAACGCGGCACGTACCTAGCTCCCAGACACCAGCCCAACTCATTGCCCTTGATTTTCTTGGCAATCTTCACCTCTCGGTCGATGGGCATGTCATAACCGTGATGCAGGAGAACAGTCATGAAATTGAGGTCCAGGCAATACTGCTCGCGTCCCTCGAGCTCCTTCAGAGCACCGGGGATGCTGTCAAAGGTGCCCCAGCCCGACGGACCCTTGCAGACAGTCTGCGCGAGGTCATGCAGCTCACGGATGGTGAACGAATCGGGCATGCCCAAGGGCTGAGTGCGGTCGTAAAAGTACGAGAAGATGTACACATCTTCCTTGGCGAATGTCTTGGCAAGTGAAGGTTGGTGGACGCCGTTGAACGAGCAGGGCGCGAGCTTGCATTCCTTGTCCTTTTCCAGAATTCTCTCCGCAAGGCTGCGGCACTGCGAGGCGTGTGAAGCAGAGGGCTCGGCGGGGCCGGTAAAGTTGTACGTCTTCTTGCTATCCTTGGAGAACTCAACCTCGATCTCGCGGGTACGGCCGGGGGTGATGCATGGGTGTACGATGGGCTTCGTCTCCCATGATTTGTCGGAGCTCTTTGACTTGGCCATGTCATTGACCAGCAGTCGGTGAATTGCATTTCGGGCCTCCATCAATCCGTAGCCGAGGTGAGAGTGCTGGTACAGTTCGAATTTCTGGCCGCCAAAGTCGAGCGCAAACTTGTGGTCGCCCTCGGCGAGCTTCTCAGGCATGCCTCCGTTTTTGGCTGCCTTGAAGGTAGGCTGGAAGACGATCTGCGTGGAGCCGCCCCCGAGATCAAAAACAGCCGCAGTCTCACTCTTATCGGGGCCGCCAATCTTGCCGAGCAGATAGTTTGTGGTGATCCAGGCGTAGACACCCTCATCGGCGCCATCCATGACAGCGACGCCGCCCTTGTCATCCGAAACGACAGGGAACGGGTAGTCTTTCCCGAGATGTTCGCGGACCTGTTTGAGAATGGCCTCGGACTTCTCGGGACCAATCTTGCGCAAACCAGCCGTGGCCTTGACGGCGACGGGACTGCATCCCTTGAGCTTTTCGGGGACGTGCTGCATGGCAACGGCCATGAGGGGATCCAGCGTCTTGGCGGCGGCGATTGGGTCATCGGCATACTTGCTCAGTCCACCAACATCCTTCTTGGTCATTTCAAACTCTTCCTTCTCCAGTTCGGGGACGGGCCCGCAATTGTTGAATTTGTAGACGTGGATTCGAGAGCCCGTGCTACCCGCGTCAATCATGAGAACATACTGGACAAGCGGCTTGTCCTTGGAATACGGCTTGGTGCACTTGGCGGTTCCATCCGGCGAGTCGACGGCACCTTGTTTGCTTCCGTCGCTCGGTATGAAGGTGCTCTTCTCCGCCGACGAACCAGAGGACTTGTACGAAGCCTCTACGTGCACGTCAACGCCGCGCGGTGACAGCCAGAAAAACACGAGACAGACGGTGAATACGATGGCGGCCGCCTTGGCCCATCGTGTCTTTTGCGGCTGCGACATCCACTGTTCCTTCATTCTTGAAAAGGGTCCTTGTAAGGGGCCGTCTCCGTATCGATCTGGCTTCTCGTGCGGGTCGTAGACGATGTGTTTGGTCGGTAGCGAGACCGATTGTTTTCGCATACTAGTCGGGTGCAGTGCAGCAAGGCGTCGGCTGGCAAGAAGAGAGAGAAAAAAGGGAGGGAGGGAGGGAGGGAGGAAGGGAGGAAGGAAGGAAGAAGGAAAACAAAAAAAAAAAGCGATGTTTCCTCTTGACGGTCCGTTCGCAAGAAAAGGTACCAAGTAGTACGTAGTAATGGAGTAATGGCAAAGAGGGACTAGGTGTGGCGATACAACACCTAAGAAAGCCACATGTGAGCGATGGCGCCTTGCTTCTGCGGACAGCGTGGCAAGTCAGAGGAGAATCGAGGAAGAAGGAAGGAAGAAGAGACGAAAAGGGCCAAGAGTCCAGCAAAGGTCAAAAAGCAAGAATTGAAAGGGTTATTAGGGGACGGCCGCAACCAGGTGTGGTGTGGTGCGTGGGATGGATGGTGGATGGTGGATGGTGGATGGTTTGGTTGGGTGGATGGGTTGTGGCGCGGTGGGGACAATCATAACCAGGGAGGCTAAGGGAGGCACGATGAACTCAAAAGGGGATCCAAGGAACCAACCAGGAATAATCCAAGAATAGGCGCCATGAGATCTGTGGCGCGACCCGCACAGCCACAGAGCCACACAAACACTTTTACTCGTACTACTACTAAGTACTCTACTGTTAGTAACTTAGCACTACGAGTACTTGGTACTTTGCGGGCCACAAACCACAAAGCGAGTTCATCAAAACTACTACTTCTATACCAGACTCGCAAATAAAAACTCACCACCACAGACTTTCTATCTCTAGGCCGCCACCGGAAAGCATCTCGTCTCTCGTCTTTCTGCTGCCGTGACCGTGACACCGAAGAGCGCAGCTGTCGCGGCAAGCCAGAAGGAGTTCACGTTCCGCCTCTCAGCGCTAAGCTCCGCTGTCGCTCGCGGCTCACGTACGTCGTCTGCTGCCTGCGAATGCAATCCGCGCGTCCCTCCATGATAAATAGTGAAAATACCGTTCTTTCCTTTGAAAAGACAAAGGGGGAAAAAAAAGAAAGAAAGAAATCACCACCAAGTCTTCTTCATAACAAACATTGGCCAACGTGCATTCATACAGTGTCGCAACCCCCGTTCGTCGTGCCAGCCCGTTCCGCACAATCAATCAATCACCATGGACGTGCACCTGCTCGTCTACGACCTCTCCCGCGGACTCGCTCGACAAATGTCGATGGGCTTGCTCGGCTTCCATCTTGATGCCATATACCATACTTCGATCCAGCTGAATGGGAGGGAATACGTTTATGACGGGGGCATCATCGCCATTGCTCCCGGCTCGTCGCATCTCGGCCAGCCCATGGAGAAGCTGCACCTCGGCACAACCAATCTGCCCATTGACATCATTGAGGAATACCTCGACTCAGTCCGCCCGATTTTCACGCTCGAGGTACGTTGAATCAATTTTTGGACCGCTTGTCCGGAGGGGAGGGACAGGGGAGGGGAGGGGAGGGGTTAATCTTGCGGGAACTACGTAGTAACCCGCGGACAGGCCTACGATCTCTTCCGGCACAACTGCAACAATTTCAGTGATTCGTTTGCCAATTTCCTTGTCGGCAAGGGGATACCGGACCACATTGTCCACATGCCCCAGGCAGTGCTGGACTCACCCATGGGTCGCATGCTGCTGCCTCAGCTCACCCAAGGGTTCAACGCAGGCCGATCAAATGGGTCCATCCTTGGCTTGCAGCAGAGCGCTCGATCGCCGGCCAGGGAGACCAAGAGGCCGGGTGTCGTAACCGTCTCGAGATCGGACGAACTATCACGGATGCTGGACGGCGCCAAGGACTCGTGTGCAGTCATCTTCTTCACATCGGCGACCTGTCCGCCCTGCAAGCTCATGTATCCCATCTACGACGAGCTTGCGGAGGAACATGGCGCAAAAGTCACGTTCATCAAGATAGACATTGCCCAGCCCTCTACCAGGGAAGCAGCACAGAAGTTCTCCATCCGGGCAACACCCACCTTTGTCACGTTGCTCAAGGGAAAAGAGGAAAACAGATGGAGCGGGGCAGATGCAGCTGCGTTGCGAGGAAACGTGCAGCTTCTCGTGCAAATGAGCCAAATCCGCCACCCGCACGAAAACCTGCGATTGCCAAGTTTCAATGATGTCCACGTCAAACCCGTCATCTATCACAAGCTTCCACCTCTGGCCAAACTCGACGCCAAAATGGGCAGCGAAGTCGCCAGCGGTGCGCAAATAACGAGACTCAAGGAATTTCTCGAGAAAAGAGCCCGCGTGGGCGAACAGGATGCCGTGCTTCCTCATCTGGGAGAGCTCTCCGAATACCTGCGAGACTCGGTCGCAGCGTTAGGTCCCGACGTCTTGTTTGCGGTAGTAGACTTGTTCCGTTGTGCCCTCGCCGATCCGCGGGTGAGTGCCTACTACGCAGAGGAGGCGGATCACAACACCATCAGCACCATTCTAGGTTTTGTCAATGCGCAAAACGCGTGCCCCTATGCTATGCGTCTGGTAACAGTGCAAATGGCTTGCAACATGTTTTCATCGCCGCTGTTTGAACACGAGATCTTGTCCAGCGCGAACTTGAGAACAGCCTTGGTTCGGCTGGTCTCAACGAGCTTCCTGGACGATGTCCACAGCAATGTGCGAGTGGCTTCGTCGTCGCTGCTGTTCAACGTTGCTCTGGCGAACCGCCGAGCCAGGACGGAGGGTGCCGAATCAAGCCTCCGCGAGGAGGATCAGGTAGAATTAGCAGCAGCCCTTGTAGAGGCCATCAGCCAGGAGGACAAGTCGGTGGAAGCTCTGCAGGGCATGCTCTCCGCTCTGGGACACCTGTTTTTCGGGGCGAGCCTAGACGGGGAGCTTGCAGATCTCCTGAGAGCATTGGATGCGCAGGGCACCATTGCCAGTAAGAGGGAGCATTTTCCGAATGAGAGGCTCATAGCAGAGGTCGCGGACGAACTGTTGGATAAAGGATTGCGGAGACCATGATTTGAGTCAGCGTCGACAGACATGTTGTCCATCAGAGAAGACAGAAGAACCATTCCGATGCAGCAATGCCCTCTGCCTGATATAGCTTACATAAGCGTCCCAAACAAGACTAGCCGCAGAGTATCCACTCTCCCGCGCCCTTTATTAACCCACCTCGCCGCCCAACTCTTTTTGTTTTTTCTTCCTTTCTTCTTCATCAAAAAGCTAACTGAGCTGCCACGACCTTCACCCAGACCTTCCTACGGTGTCGCGTTGCCTTTCCCCTCACGGGGAATCGCTCAGTAGAGTAAAACCCTTGGATATAGGAAATTTTCCGCAAGATTGTTCTTGAACAATGTCAGTAGGCGGAACAATGCCAAGAAGGGGGGACATCTCTTTTTCCAAGTGGAAGAAATTTTAGTGTGACGGCCGCAACCACATTCAGTGAGAATTCACTATGCCAGATGTGCATCGATGTAGACGACAAAAGCCCTTCGCGACTGCCGTAAAAGCTATTCGCAACGCGATGTCTCCCCAACTCGAAACTTATCTCTCTCGCTACACCGTTCAGGGCCAACTATTTCGCATTGATCCACGCGCACGAAACAAAGCCTGCCAAAACCCATCGACATCCGTCCCTTGACTCAGGGCTCAATACATCATTCCTTAGCCTCGGATTTCATGTCACCCTCGGGCTGCTTGCTCCTGTGTTGGTCTCGCACAAACGTTTCAATACTGGGATCGTGATTTGGCCGCTCCGGAGGTCCAGGTATGGGCGGCTCCTCTTTCTGCGGCTGCTCTTTGGGCCCAAGCACCTTTGATGCAGCAGGAATGAATTCTGTGACTGGACGGTGGAAAGGGAAGCGAATCTGTCAGTGTGTGGCGCGTGGAAGATAACAAAGAGTCGTGTCCGCGTAACAGCACGATGCCAGTCAAGATGGGAACTTACTCTTTTCCACGATGGGATTCTGCTTCGGAGGCTGCTCTCGCTCCCGCTGCTCTATCGCCGCCTGGTCCAGCTGATCCTTGAAGGTGGTGCTGGTGTCTTGTGTGTTTGGCTCATCAGTCGTTGTCATCATCTTGCCCAAAGATGCCGGCTCGAACGCGTGAAGGGAGGAGGGTGCTGTCGTAGGTCTTTTGGTATCTCCCGGACAATAATGGGATTGATGTCAGGACAAAAGTTGAGGCAGCATCGGAAGCTGAGTTGAGACTGCATCCGGCCATTCTGGATTCCGAATTCGAGACCAACAAGGCTTTTCCTTGGTCGATCGATGATGCTTTGCAGGAGCCACGTTGGACAATGACGTCAAGGTCCATCAGCCCTCACCAGACTACATGGTTTCTCTCATCAAGCTTTTTGTGTATATCTTTTTTTTTTTCGGCAGGGGCATCTGCCACTTATTGTCGCCGTTCAACGCTATTCTGTGTTCTGTCAAGACCGTCACGTCAGCTGCATAGTCTACATGGCGATAAGATAACAAACGAGGAGGAGGAGGAGGAGGAGGAGGAGGAGGGGCAAGAAACCGCCAAGATGTTGAAAGGTAGTTCCGTTCGAAAGCGTCCGCATATCTTGCATAGAGGGATTTTCTCCCCCCCCCCCCCCTCCCCCCTCACTTCAAGTCCATCGCTTTTTTTATTATTTTCTGCCGCCGATGGAACCAAAACCATTGTCTCTGTTTTGATTGCATTCTCTTCTTTTTCTTTTTTTCTTCTCCTCCCAAAAAAAACTCTTGCGTCCTAGTCGAGATGGCGCCGATCCCCATCACCATCATCACCGGCTTCCTGGGCTCCGGAAAGACGACGCTCATCCTCAACCTGATCCCGCAGCTGCGCCGGAAGAACCCGCAATACAAGCTCGCCCTGTTGAAGAACGAGTTCGGCGACCTGGCCGTCGATTCGCAGCTCGCATCCTCGTCGGCCATTTCCGGCGTGCAGGAGTTGCTCAACGGGTGCATATGCTGCAACCTCGTCGGGCAGCTGGGTCCCGCCCTCGACGAGCTCGAAAGCACGGTGACGCCCGACCGGATCATCATCGAGACGAGCGGCTCGGCGTTCCCGGCGACGCTGGCGCTCGAGGTGAACCGGCTGGCGCGCGATACCGGCAAATACCTGCTCGATGGGGTCATCAGCGTCGTCGACGTGGAGAACTGGAAGGGCTACGAGGACACGAGCTACACGGCCAAGATCCAGGCGCGGTATACCGACTTGATCGTCTTCAACAAGTGGGAATGTGCCGGCGAGGACCGGTACGAAGAGTGCGTGGACCGGGTGGGCGACTTGGAGGTTGATGTTGCCAAAGTCAAGAGCAACAAGGGCTGGGTCGACATGGACCTGGTGTTTGGCGTGGATGGCGGACTGGCGAGGCAGTTGACCGAGGCCGATGTCGCCGACGGCCATGGCCACGACAATGCGACGAACGGACACGCGCATGACAACCATCAGAGCGAGGTCGAGGTCCTTTCCATCGAGTTGAAAGCTGGCTCCCCCGGTCCGGCGGCCGTCTCCACCGACAAACTCATGGCCTTTCTCCGAGCGGCGCCCAAGGACGAAGTGTACCGGATCAAGGCCGTCGCCACGCTACCCTCCCCCCCCGGCAACTCGGACGCAGACGCCCCCCGGCCCGGAGAAGCCCCAAGCGGTCGCTACATTCTGAACTGGGCCTTCGGCCGGTGGACCTTTTCCCCCGTGGCCGCGCAGCAGGAGGAGCACGAGTCGAGCAACGATGTGCCGCTACGGATGACCATGATATTGGGGCGCTACGAGAGCAACAAGTGGAAGAAGAAGTTGGAAGCCGGTGGCTATGTCGGGCTGGTCGGGGATGACGGAGGCAATCTGAGCGTGAAGAGAATTCTTTAAGTCTATAGAAAACCTGAAGGAGAATCGAAGAGGAGAGACGACAAGAATGAATAAACAAGTATATAAAATGGATATAAAAGGAAAGAATACAGAAGAAGAAGAAGAAGAAGAAGAAAAGGAATAAAAAAGAAGAAGAAGAAGAAAAAAAGGCCATTGTGCCGTAGAATGAGTTCATGAAGCATGACGAAATCGCAAGAACATCGTACAACACGTTGGATATAAATAGATACTAGTAGATTACAAGACTTCTCTAACAGGTGCATTTCTTGGATTTGAATTCAACCCACACGGGCCGGTTGCTCTCGACATCCCTCTCGAAACAAGTATACGTGGCAATCTTGCCATGATACGCCTGCACAATGGTCTTGAGCGAAGGAATCGGCAACATCCTCAACAGCCTCTGCTTCTCTCTCTCCCTTTCCTTCTCCCTCTCCCACTCCCCAATCTGCATCTCCCTCTTCCCGAGCTCCCTCTCCAAGTGCCTAATCTGCTCTTCCAGGAGCCTTGCCTCGCCGTCCGTGTCCCGCATCTGCCTGTGCCGCATCCGCTTTTCCTTGATGTCCGTCTCCAAGGCGGCCTTCTCCGCCGACTTTCTCACTAGCTGCTCCTTTCGGAACTTGCTGTATCCCGTAATCTCCCAGTTCCGCTGCGCCTCCTCCTCTTCCCTGAGCTTGTGCGTGGCGCACACGTTGGAGGCGTCGAGTGCTGGCCTGCAGCACCATTCGCATTCTCTCCCGGCGGTGGGGGGTGGTTCCCTGGCCGGAAGCTGCGTCGGGCCATCTACGTCCATTTCGTCGGCTTCTCTGAACGGACGGGGGTCGTCCTGCGCCGGTTCTGGATCCTCGGCGGTGATGATGGGACTCGTCTGGGGGGATCCTGCTGTTTTTTGTTGTGGTGGTTCGGTGGCCGCTTTCTTTGTGAGAGATGAAGTCTGGAGAGATGTAGAGCTCATTCGGAAAACGCAGAGCTCTTCTTCACGGTCTTGCGTGTCCTCGGCATCTGAATCCGTGCTGCTTATGGAGTCGCTCCATTCGAGAATACTTGTGTCGCTGTATCTCGTGCTTTCTGGGGAGTTGACAGTGTCCTTTCTTCCAGAACCTGCAACGACGCTTTCCTCGTCCGAGGAGTGAACGCTCGATGTGCGCGATCTCGGTCGCTTGGGACTCGACGCCGAGTTGTGTATCCCGAGGGGGTAATAGGTGCTCTCGGGGGAACAGCGCCTGAAGTATGCAATGTTTTCCTCGACGGACCATATGTGAGTCGGGCGAGGTGGTGGCGAGTCGGATGATTCTGTTGGCAACATGGCAGGCGATAGATCAACTTGGCCACATCAGTGCTGCATACAGACGTGATGGATTGTTTTTCAATGGATGCATGACAACAAGTCGATGTGCCGCAGGATGACGCGAGGCCCTTTTTTTAAATAAAACTTTCGGACGAGCTGGAGAAGGGCAAATGCTGTTCGGAACCAAATGTGTGAAATGACACAAAATGAATGCTTACAAAGAGGGCTGGAACAAAGATGAACACATGCGCGTAGACGTGGTGGCTCGTTCGGAGTCTTGGGGACAAAGAAAAGTACACAGAGAGACCAGATTCATACCCTTTATATTCCTCATCGCCATGGGTTTCGACGAACACTGTTCAATTGGATGCAGCGAAAAAAAAAAAAATCGTCCATGTTTCAAGTCATCATTCATTCATTCATTCATTCATTCATAGCTCACAGACTGACCGTGACCGTGATATTGTTGCTCAGCACCAACAGCGTGGGTGGCAGTTCGCTGCATAGCAATTCCACGTCGGAGAGATAACGAATTGAAGACGCCTCATCTAGGCCCGTTCCGTCAGTCGGGATAGGCAGCGTCGTAAGAACGACGGCCGTTTGCTTGGAGTGCTTTCGCATTAACTCATTCAGGATTAAATGCTGCGCTCGGCTCGGCAGGTCGTTGAATGACAGCGACACAACGCGTCCTGCATGCGCCGACTCATCAGGGTCGGCATTCATTGCGTCCTTTGAGTGACACTCCTCAGAGCTCTCAAAGTACTCCGGAATCATTTGGCTGGCGCTGTCTTGGCTGAACATGGAGAACTGCGAATCTTGCCGAAAATGATGGCGAGAGTGGGACCCGTAATGAGACCGAGCCGCAGGCTGATTCGCAAAAGCCAGTATTCTTGAGTCCTCTTCGCCGCTAAAATGCGTCTCTGGGAGAGGCCGACTGGAGAATTTACCGAGGGACGATTGTCGAGAAAACGCAGGACGATCGAATCTTGGGGTATGCGGATTCGAGGCGGGTAGTGCGAAGCTGATCTTGGAATCGCCGCCTTCAGTAGTGACCCTGGTCTCCGGAACAGGCCGGCTTGAGAAGCGAGACGCAGAGGACTGTCTCGAAAAGTTGGGGCGGATGGTCATCACGGCATCGTCTTGAGGTAGGTGTCTGTCGCCGTTATGAGGGCTTCTTGACCGTGCTCGCCAGGAGGTGCCAGGGAGAACCTCTGGGAGATGAAGCGGTTCCAGTACCGAGAAAGACTCCGCCATATTGATTCCACTTTCTGCGACTTGGTCCAGCGGGCTCGCTCCTGTTCCAGTGGCATCTGAGACGTGCGCAGTGGGTGTTGTTCGTGGCTGGGCTCTGAGGGTCTGCGAAGTTGACATGGTGCCGTATGAGGTACCAGTCGGCACGAAGCCTTTGGCTGCCTCGATGCTTGTTGCTTTCAGGCTCTTTCCGTTTCTGGATCTTGTATCTGCTGTTCCGGTTGTCGCATGAGTGCTCAGCCCGGCTCCGCCATCGCTAGCTTGTGATGTGTGTTGCGGCAAGGGACGTTGTGACAGATGGTGTTGTTGAGGGTGGTGAGTCGAGGAGAAGCGGCCCATTGCATCAACGTCGTAACTTTCATCGTCGGAAGATGCGGATAGATCAGCGTCGGGGTCTGTCCCAAATTTGGAATCTTGCAAAGCTTCATCATCGATATGTGACGTATGAATACCGAGGCTGACGCCCAGTTTTGTGAGCGTGGCAATGTCAGGTCGCTTCGATATTTCTGTCATGCTATAGCGGCGGGAGCCTTTTGTGTCGTCTTCGTGTGTTTTATGACCGCCAGACGAGTCCAGAATTCGGGATAGATGTACAAGCTCTTGGCTGGATGGGAGATGGTCCTCGTATCCGCGAAACATCTGCAAATCTTGCCACCATGCTTCGTCTTTGAGCGCCTCTGAGACCACCAATTCTGTGTCGATGTCGTTTCTCTTGCCGTTGACGATGAGTTCATATGAATTGAGTTCACCAGAAGCGAGGCAAAGAACGAGTACATGAGCGTCAATCCGAAGCTTCTCCAGTAATGCTTTGACCCGAATGCTTTCCTCATCCACCTCGTGCTCATATTCAACAAAGACGATGACACGGACATCAAACGAATTTCTCCAGGCACGTACACTGTGTAAAATATGTCCCAGTTGCAGAATGAGCGTGTACGTGTCAAAATTCGTGGTCAGCACATTCTCCCCCTCTGTGGAGATTTCAGCAGACATTTGGATAGGCCACATATCAATGTATCTCTTTGCGTTGATGTCGTCGGCTAATGGCGTCTCAAGTGCGTCGAAACCATGTGCTACAGCAACATTGAGCCTGTATCTCAGCGCCAAGTCTTCCAGGATGACCATGTAGCTCGCGGGCGACAACATTCCTTCCGTGCGGATGGAATCAGTTGGCAGTACGCCTTCGAGAAGCCTGGCCGAGGAGTCTCTTCGCTGCCGCTTCTTGTTGAAATCGGTTTGTTGCAGATGGGGTGGACGACGCATCTTGACTGCTGGTGATGCCGGAACCTCGGGAACCATGACCGACGAGTTGGATTTGCGAAGGTCGTTCATGTTGTAGAAGCCCATGATTGCAATATTAGGACGCATGCCGCCAAGCCCGGCAGAAAGCACGAGGTTTCGCACGCCCCATATGATCGATGGTGACATGGTCAGCTGGACAAAGGCCTTGATCCTGGAAAACTCCGAGATGTACCTTGTCCAGGCCTGCTGCTGGAGGCGCGCCTCATGGACGCCCGTATTGAAATCATCCGTGACAATGACATGACCCAGGATGTACAAGGATCCTTTCTTCATCGAGTTGCAAAACTGTATGAGTCTCGTCTGCCGTCGTGGGTCGTTGATGAGAAGAAGGATATGTGGCCGCCAAAACTTGATGTGCTCTGGCTTCAGCCGTAGCAGGTATTTACGAACTTGATGATAGATCAGATTCTGGGAAACATCGCCCCATCGTTTCGGGGGACAGAGGTAATGAATCAGAAGGAAGACAAGAACGAGAACACAAATCGCAATAGCCGCATATGTTTCATCAACGAAAAACATCGCTGCGGCAGACAGCAAGCTGCCTGAGCAAGCTGTCTGCCAGTTGAACCACTTGAAGCTAGGGCGGAAGTTGGGTGCTGATCCGATTTTCAGCAAGAAGCAGGCCAGGTTCATGACAAAGAATGTCATCTACTGATTGTTAGTCATCGTGCACTCCTCGAAAAGACGAAGCGTTGTGGTACTAAAAAAAAAAAAAAACGCATACCTGATACCCCATGGAGATGAACGTGGCAATTTGATTCAAGTTAGCAAGCAGCGCTGCCTGGGCAATGGCATATGTGAGCAATATCGCAAGAATGGGCTCGTCGTTCTTCTTCGTTCCCCTGCCAAACACGGACAGTCCAGGAAGAAGCCTATCTTTAGCCAGGGCCTGAAATAATTTTGCAGAACCGATAATGCCCATCAACGCGGAGAAAACCGTTACGGCGCATTCCCCCGCCAACACAATGGAAGAAGAAAGATTGGTGAGAGAGAAAATGTTGGCATTGGCGAGGAGAGAATCACGCGATACGGTGCATGCCATTGTTAGAACCACCAAAAAATAGACAATAAACGTAGTCAGCGTTGCCCAAAGAGTGCCTTTTGGAATAGCCTTGCTGGGATTCTTAAGATCTCCAGACATGGAGGCACCAGCAAATATTCCTGAGGTTGCTCTGGCAAAGAACAAAACGGTTAGCATTTCTCCCTGTCGGCCCAGAAGCGCTTTTGTGAAGGGGGGCGTACGGAAATAGAATCCCAAATAGATCTCTGAACGTTGGCAGTCCGTGATACACTTCCTCGTCAAAATTTGGCATGAAATTGTTGGCCAGGGTGTTGAGGTTGATGCCAGTGTACACAATTCCGGCTTCTTCGTCGGTGAATGGCGCCTTGAATATAGCAGACAACGGAATGCTGACTATAGCCACTGTCAAGATCACCAAGAGTAAATTGGAGGCCTTGGAGAAGGTGGAAGACCCTAGCAGGCACATGCCAGTACAGAGCATCAAAGCTGCACTTTGCAAGGCATAGGTTGTCCAGTATCCTCGCGGGAAAGTGGCTCCAGTATTGAGACGAATGCAGTCCAGCAGACCGACGATGTTCATGGCGGTATTGAGGGCCTGAGCCAGAAAGAACAATATGCCAATAGCGCCTCCGAACTCGGGTCCCAACGATCTCGAGATCAGATAATAGGCACCACCCCCCTTGACTTCACCGTTGGACGCGATCGCGGATAGAGATAGAGTTGTTAGAAGATCGACGCAGTAAGCCGTAACCAACAAACCTGGGCCAAATCAGTTAGCATGGACTGGCTTCATGAGAACTGCTGCTCGAAGAGATCATACCGACTATTCCCACAAATCCTACCTGTCCCAGAATTAGGCCAAACCGCAAGAACATCAGGATGCTCATGATATTCAAGAAAACAGGAATATACACTCCGGACGTTGTTCCCAGCTTAGAGCTCTTCTTGGATACTGCTGTAGTGCCGGAGGGAGCGCCATGGTTCGGCGAGGTCGGCATCTTGACGCCGAGTGCTTTTTTAAAAAAAAAAAAAAAATCTTGTTTGTTTTGCTCTTTTCGGGATGGCGAGACTGGTGCTTTTATGGCTGTATGGGCTCGAGGATGTCGTCCAGCGACCTCCAGACGACGAGCTTGGCAGTCGTGCGGCGTTCGTTCATGTCCTCAATTCGTCATCTTCAAGAATGGACCAATAAAAGAGAACGTCCCAGCATGGGATTGTTTTTGCTTCCAATCAATGGAAGAGAGTCGGTTGAGTTCTGTTCCTACGCCAAGCCCCATTCAAGGATTGACAGATGGCGGGGCGGTCAACTCCAGGGAGCAGACACGGCTGTCTACTAGCAGGATCTGACACTGTGAAATCATGGTTTGCAAGTGAATGAATGGTTCCGCTGGTGTCAGAGTCCCAAAGAATATCCGACACGATGAAGCCGGCAATGTCATCAATTTCATCCATGATCTGGTGATGAGGAATCGCCGAAATCGCCATTCACCTCGAACGCATCTCCAAGCTGGCGCGAGCTCGAGTCTTTAATAAACACGAGTGTTTGCAATAATGCCTCATACCCATGTTGTACAGTATCCGGCTTTTACCTGCAAAACAAGCGAACTTGGCGGCGGCTTCTGTGCGTTGGAGGCTCATAAAGACCCGTGTATATTTATCAGAGCACAACACTTCGCAACGTCATGGACAAAATTGCGAGACGAAGCACCTGCTTCACGCGGCAAGTCATGTAATATCGGCCAAGTCGTTGCACTGCATATCCTGATGCGAGGATCTGTTTTTAATAGCCAGCGCGGACGCGCGCTTTGGTGTGTCCAGTAGATAAGAAAGTCACATTGTGAGCATTGTGCTGCGACAGCCGGAGAAATTATGTTCTCGACGGGTGTAGATCATGTACGTAGTAATCTAGTTGGTGTCCTGGTGCAACGTTCTTCCATGCGGCTTGGCGGGGTCAGAGATTCAGACTTGGTGTGGACGGCACACCATGCTATTTGTCCTTATCGGACAAGAACAGTTGCCGCCATTCCAGCAGCCGATCGATGGGTGGTGGGCTCACGGATGGGGTTGGCGTCGGTTGACATCGGATGGCATCAATGCCGATTATGACAGGCACTCACGAGCTCGACTCATTCTCATTCGCATTCGCGTCATTCATGCTGGAAAAGGAAGATGGAGAAAAAGGTCCCGTAATTTTGTTCGTCTTGTTCAGGCCATATTTCCACTTATATTGCGCACCTGGATCCAAGAGAAGGTAGCACAGACAAATTCGAGTCAGTGCGCAAAGGGAAAGCGCTGATGGGGCAGCCTGCCATGATTTGCAACCTGCCAGGTGCGTGCCAGGTGCGTGCCAGGTGCGTGCCAGGCGCCAACGGCTGCCAACCCAGGCTGGCCCTGGCCAGTGACCAATACAATCAATCAGTCGGGAACTCGGGACATGATTTCCATGGCCATTTGACCTCCGAGGCTGGGCTGCGTGGCTGCAAATACATCATCAGCCGTCGAGATGGCCATCGTCGTGCGTGAAGCAGTCACAGGATCCATCAATGAGCCCAGGGACAAAGGAAGGTTCCTCCTCCTCCGGCTCAGCACTGTGCCGACGGCGGAAAACATATGCTTCCTGATGCTTTCTGGTCCCAGCGGGTCGCTCATTAATGGCCCCACCGGCCAGATCGACCAGCCACTGACTACTACGGCTATTATTGCGGTGTTTTGCATTGTCCACTTTTGGTAGCAATCCGTTATCTTCTGCCATAAACAACAATCAACCAGCACCTGGTCGGCCGGCATTTTCCTTACACCCTCATGTTCTCGTTCCTCGACAAGCGACAAGCGACATCGATTCTTGATCTTCCTTCGTGTGGCATTACTGTGCTATTGGCGGCTCGTCTCTCGTGACCGATAAAGCCACAGGACTGGTACTAACAATCCAGCGGCCATTTACCGCCATCCCATGGCTGTTAGCTTGTGCTCCAACTACGACGGAAACAAAATATAGGCCGACTGGAAAAGATATGTTATAGAGAAAAAATCTCAGAGAAGAATATTGAAACGCTTTCAAAGCCAACTCACCATCTTCGTCGCCGTCAACCCATCTTTATCCAAGCGGAACCACAAAATCCATGTCTTCGCCCAGAGACACCCTCGGTTCCGGACCGAGGTCATCCTCACCTCTACCCGGGCAGGCCCGGCCATTTACAGGTTCGCTGCCTCGTGGTGAGGTAACGGCTCGTCTTGCTGAGCCGGTCCTTGGAACGCCCCCTCTTCGAAGTGGTTCTCCGACTCCAGGACCCGAACTAACCCAGTCCAGCGAGGCTCCCTGCACTGGAGGAAGTTACACCCAAGGGCCTGGCGTATCAGCACTGGCTGCTGCGTTGTCCAATTCTCTGGGTCAATCGCCTCCTCGTCATGGGACACCTGCTGCCAGAGTAAGCACACCTCCGCGATCACACTCACCCGCGATTCCCACTCGATCTGCCACTCCTCCGCAATATGGCTCCTTCGACTCGCGATCACGGCTAGGCCTAGGCGGCCCCTACGAAGACCCTGAAATTGTCAAACGGCATCTGGTGCGACCGGGCGACGCCGAGAATGCTGCGTCGGAGGAATCTTCCTTGATGGGCACCATCAAGGGCAAGCAACCTTCGGAAACGGGGAACCTCGGTGCTACCGACGAGGAATTTTCTAGCCTGCAACTGCAGGGGGGCGACGTGACACGCGGGATATACAAGTGGACTGAGCAAGCCGAGGCCAAGAATAAGCTTCATCGAAGTAAGAGCTACGATGAAATGCGGCCCGAGCCTGAACAAGAAGTCATGGATATCAATTCGATCAAGGTACCGGGTGGGTTCAGACGAGATCACCTCAGAAGGCGGGCGTTCAGTCCTAGTGGTCATCATGTCGAGCAAGGCGGCAATGGCCTTGGATCCCCTGGAGCCCAGGACCAGCCGAGGCTGTTCACCTCGAACTTTCTCGAGTTTCTCACCATTTACGGACACTTTGCTGGCGAAGAGCTCGAGGAAGACGACGAGAACCTTGGGCCCAACGAGATATGGGACTCGGGCGAAGATCGGGAGGATCTGGATGAAGAGCCAACCGAGGAAAGCACGCTCATGGGGCCATCGAAAAAGAGGCGAAAGAGAAAGGTCCGCGGTGGCAGCGGACAAAACAGTCCAATGAATGCCGCGCTGTTGTTGCTGAAATCGTTTGTCGGCACCGGTGTCTTGTTTCTGCCACGCGCCTATCTCAATGGCGGAATGCTGTTCAGCAACGTCGTCCTTCTGGGCGTGAGCGTCCTCAGCTACTACTGCTTTGTCCTGTTGGTGTCGACGCGATTGCAGATTGAGGGTTCGTTCGGTGACATGGGAGGCATTCTCTACGGGAAATGGATGCGAAATCTGATCCTGGCGTCCATTGTCATCAGCCAGATCGGTTTCGTGGCGGCATACACGGTTTTCACGGCCCAGAACCTGCAGGCCTTCATCCGAGCTGTTTCCAACTGCAGCTCGTCCATCAGCATCCCGCTGCTCATTCTTATGCAAACAGCCATCTTCCTTCCCTTCTCTCTCCTCCGAGACATTGGCAAACTGGGGTTCACCGCGCTCGTCGCCGATGCCTTCATCATGATTGGGCTCGCGTATCTCTTCTATTACGATGTCATCACACTCGACGCCAACGGGCTTGCCGACATCATCATGTTCAACAAGAAGGACTGGACCCTGTTTATCGGCACGGCCATCTTCACCTTTGAAGGGATCGGCCTCATCATCCCCATCCAGGAATCGATGAAGCACCCGTCCAAATTTCCTCGCGTTCTCTTCCTCGTCATGATCATCATCACCGTTCTTTTCACGGTCATGGGTGCCATATCGTACGCTGCCTACGGTTCCAAGACTGAAACGGTGGTACTCCTCAACCTGCCTCAGGACGACAAGTTTGTCAACGGTGTGCAGCTGCTGTACTCGTGCGCCATTCTCCTTTCGACTCCGCTCCAGATCTTCCCTGCCATTCGTATCATCGAGACAGAGCTGTTCACCCGCAGCGGCAAGTACAATCCGTGGATCAAGTGGCAAAAGAACATATTCCGCTTTTTCATGGTCATGCTGTGCTCCTCGATTGCATGGGGCGGCGCGGATCATCTGGACAAGTTTGTCGCTCTGGTGGGCAACTTTGCCTGCATTCCATTGGTGTATATTTATCCTGTGAGTTGAATTCCGTGGACTTTTGTTTGGCCGCAACTTTTGGTTGTTTGGTTGTTTGGTTTTTTTTTTTTTTTTTTTTTTTTTCCTTCTTCTTTTTCTTTTCCCCGGAGTGATGTCTGATGACTTATTCTTTGCCTCTGAGTGGTTGCTGTCCATGTTACTAACTGCCAACACAGCCCTTGCTTCACCTCAAAGCGGTTGCGCGCAGCAGGTTATGGAAAATATCGGATATCATACTCTGTATATTCGGTTTATTGGCCATGGCCTACACAACTGCTCTCACGATTATGAGCTGGGCGAATTCCGAACCTAAATCTCCCGGATACTGCGACAAGCAGTAAAGCTGCTGCCATGAGACATGCCGGAGAGACTCTCTGCGAGTCGAAGCAGCAAAACGATGGTGCCTTCTCTTTTCCCCTTGGAGCGTCAACGAGTTGATCATGTAGGATCTTGTATGGCGACCGAAACAGCGGGCACAGATTGTATGAAGAGCGGACAAACAACTTGACAAGCGCTTAGATTTGCATAGTAGAAAGAACGCGAAAAGAAACATGCGGAATTTAGACCACAACTGCTCAAGAAATCTTCCAAAAATAGCATTCACGGTTCAAGTACTACTAGTAATAACAGTACTAGTACTAATAAGAGTAGTTCTAGTATCAGTACTAGTAGTTATCGCAGATGGGCAAGTGGAAGATGCAAGGTTATGGGTGGGGCGAATCGAGCCTCTAGGAACGTGTGAGCTCAGCCTCCGAGTAAGACAAAAGAAGTCGTGAAACTTGAACAGCCGCCCATCTCAGCTCGGCTTGCCCTCCCCTCTATTGCTATCGGGTCGGGGTAAAGAAAACAAAAAAAAAAAAAAAAAAATCAACCCCTCGAATATGCCACCAATGCCTGCATCCATGCGCCCGTGGCTGCGTTCGCGACCTCGGCTCCCACGCGGCACCGCCGTCTCGTCCCGCGGCAGCTTCACGACAAGCACGGCGCGGTGGCAGTCTCGGATCCCCACGGTCCCGTCATGTCCGTCGCCGACGTGCGCATGCGCGGAAACACCAGTGATGCCCGAGGGCCTGGCGATTGATGGCGAGAGCAGCCTCAAGGGCGTCATGGCGGGCTACGCAGAGCAGGTTCTCGTCTGCACGGGCAGGGACGACTGGGCGTCGAGGATCGAGGACGAGAGCGGAGGAGACAACCTGGCGGCGGACCTGAAGGAGCTGTTCGGGCGAGGAGGCGTGTACAGCGACGTGAGTTACTTGCGCGAGGGGGAGTTGAGGACATGATCTGCTCAGCGCTGACCGGCGTTGCGAAGCCTTTCCACAACATATCCGTCCTCAATTCCTCGTTTGTCAGCTCGACGCCGCCGCGGGCCGAGGTGCAGTCCACGTCGGCGTACCTGCTCCCCAGCTTCAAGTACGTGCCGTTCCTGCCGCGCGTGTCCTTTGACAGCGTGCAGGTCCTCGCGAAGGGATACCTGCTGCCGGAGAGGCTGCACGCCGCGCACGAGGGGCTGTCCCCGATCCACAGGGACAGGTTGACGCGCAACGAGGCGTACCGGGCGCTGCTGCCGTGCGTGCAGGACGTCCGGGATGTGCTGGTGCTCGTGTGCGGGCACGGCGGACGGGACGCCCGGTGCGGCGCCTTCGGGCCTCTTCTCAGAGACGAGTTCGAGGACAAGCTGCGCCGGGCGGGCTTCGAGGTCCCCCGGGGAGCCGTGCAGGTGGCTGGTCCGGAGGGGGATGCCGCCGCGCCGAGGATCAAGGGCCGGGCCGCTGGCGGCGTGGCGAGGGTCGGGCTCATCAGCCATATCGGCGGGCACAAGTTTGCGGGCAACGTCATCGTCTATCTTCCGCCCGGACACCGGGGGCCGGACGGCCGGGAGCACGCCTTGGCGGGATGCGGCGTCTGGTACGGGAGGGTCGAGCCGCGGCACGTGGAGGGCCTGGTCAGCGAGACGGTTGTGAACGGTAGGGTTGTCGAGGATATGTTTCGGGGCGGCATTGATGCCGAGAGGAACATGTTGCGGCTTTGAAAGGGGGGGGGCTGTGGGACGGATGTTCTCGCGGATGCTCTCCCGGCAATCAATGTTCTTATACTGTATACTGGTGTTTTCAAGGGAACAACCATGCACACCAACCATGTGTGCATGAATTATGATTCTCACTTCAGTCTGTGTAACATCTTTGAAAAAAAAAAAAAAAACGATAGAAAGAAAAGCCGCGGAACAATGTCGTAACGTCGATGCTCCCCCCTCACACACGTGACTTCGTGAAGTTATCGCGACCACAACCCGTTCAACAATATGAGCCGGTTCTTTCTTCGAACCATCACCTCACGCGACAGCTGCGCCAACACCATACACGAACGTCAGCTGCTTTCCAACGGCTAGAAACTTAAAAAAAAAAAAACATATATAAAAAAACCAAGAAAGAAATAGCCAGCGCAGAAGCTTTCGTCATCCGCGTTTTCTCCTCCTGCTGCGCGGCCATGGCGGCACCACCACTGCCGCAGCTGCTTCGCACCTCCGCCGCCTGCGCAAGACACGCCTCACGACGACTACACCAGACACACATCCCCCGCAGGAAACTTTCTGGGGGCGCACGTCGGAAAGAGGCTCGCGTGGGTCCCTCCGCGGCCATCGCCCTCGCCGTCCTCGGCACCGCCACATATCTCCTCGTCGCCCCGTTCGACAAACCCGCTGCTGCCCTCAACGACACCACCTTCACGCCCTACACCATCACCGGCCGCGACGTCATCTCTCCTTCCTCGGTGCTCTTCACCATCTCCCCGCGCGGGCATGACCGGTCGCCGCCCTACCTGCTCCCCCAGTCGACGGCGTGGAAGCACCCCCTCTGGTCCGTCGAGTTCAAGCAGCCCGAGGTGCAGATCGCGCGACACTACACGCCGCTGCCGCCGCGGCACGACGAGCAGGACGCGCGAGACGGCACCCTGCGGTTCTACGTGCGGGCCGTGGACGGCGGCGAAATGTCCAGCTACCTGAATCGGCTGCGCGTCGGGGACGACGTCCACCTGCGTGGTCCGCATCCGGGCTTCGACATCCTCGGCAGGCTGGGCTCGCGCCGCGACGTCGTCTTCCTCGCCGGGGGCACCGGCATCGTCCCCGGCATGCAAGTGGCCAGGGCTGTGCTCGAGAGCGACGGCTCTTCCCGCGTCACCCTGCTCTGGGCTGTGCGGAAGCGGGACGAAGTCCAGGGCGCCGCCCTCGCGCAGCAGCAGAAACCGCCGTGGTGGAACTTCCGGCATCTAGCGTGGCCGGCGTCCCTGACGGACATAAGAGCCGATCTGGCGAATCCGAGCCCCGTGGCGGGGGAGCTGGTGCGCCTGAAGGCCAGGTTCGGCGAGAGGCTGCACATCCGACTCGCCGTGGACGAGGAACGCACCCGGTTTACCGCCGATGATGTGCAGAGCGCCCTGGGGAGTTGCCATGAGACGCCGCAATCTCTGGCCGCGGTGGGAAGCGGTTGTCGTTTGCACGATCAGCTTCTTCACGCGCGAGCCTCCGAGTTCGAAGGCCCAAGCCCCACGTGTCAGTGCGGCAGCCCAGGGAAGAACCTCTTCATGGTCTCGGGCCCGGATGGCTTCGTCGCCCACTACGCCGGGGAGAAGATATGGCACGGCGGCAAACTCACCCAGGGACCGATCGGGGGCGTGGCAGCGCAGTTGCAAAGGCGAAATCCGTCGCTGGGCCGTGACTGGCTGGTATTGAAGCTGTAGGATGGAAGGAATCATAAAGGGAGAGAAAAACAAAAACACCAGATGTCACATGCCGCGCACACGAAGCCTGTACATTGGGTCAATCTACGTTCGGACACATACATTCAACTTCAAAGCGTTTTTCTTTTAAAAGGGAGGGAACGGGGGGGCGAGGGAGACGAGAACACATCGAGAATACAACCATATTGAAAAAACAAAAAAATGCGTGTCTTTAAATCTACCAACAAAGTCGATATACACCCGGCCATGCAATTGTAACTCGCCACAGAAAAGAAAAACACGAAAAGAAAAAGCGTTCACTCATCTCTTCTCTCCTATGTGTTCTGCACTTTTCTATACGACGGCGGCTTGATGGCCCTGCTGATTAATTTGCCCGCATACGGTGGAATTAAAGAGATGGCTCCGATAGCCAAGATGCGCCACGCGAAGCCCCTGACGCGTTGTTAGAAAGCAATACAGGGTTGGCGCCGAGGGCGTCAGAAAGGTAAAACGGACATGGGGGGAGGGGGGGATCGTCATGCGAAAGAGATGCGACATACCAGGTGATGACGAATTTCAAATCAAAGTACTCCGACAGAAACGGTATAGACCCCACGTACATCATAAATGTTCCCAAGATGCTGAGGATCATGACGGGATGCCATGTCGTAATCTCAATGGCCACCATGATGAGCTCGTTGAGCACCAGCACCGTGTAGCTCACGGCCACCATCCTACTGCCATCGACCTGGGTGAATACTTGTGAAAGTCCCTGGATCATGCCTCCCTGATAGATGGACACAAGAACCCAGATGAAAAAGGTGCGATATGATAGCGATCGACCCTCTGTGAGTTCTTTGTACAGCTCGGGATAGAGATTGGCTAGGTTTTCGTCGACGTCCTTGTCCAAGACGAGAGAGAGCACAGGTGCAGCCGTGTAGATGGTTGCATATCCAACGAGAAGCCAGTCCTGCTCACACGGATAGCACATTAGTCTCTGGTCAAAGTCGGGCGCAAGGCGAAAGGGAAGAGGAGAGGAATGGCAAGAGGTGTATATATATATATGTGTGTGTGTGTGTGTGTGTGTGTACCTTGTATAAGCCTTCGGGCTTAAACTCCATCGCGATGCTATACACGGTCTGGCACACTGCGATAATGAGGCCACGGTGAATCACAAACTGCGCCAGCTTGGCACTCCGCTTGTAGCTATTCCGCCCGTGCCACACAAGCAGCTTGACCAGGTGGTGGAACTGCTCGATGGAGAAATCGGCTGCCAGGCTTGCCTGACGGCCTTCCTTTCCGACGATTCCGACACCCACATCGGCGGCCTGGATCATGGACACGTCGTTTCCACCGTCGCCGATGCAGCATACTCGCTTCTTGGTGTATTCCTTGATGAGCTTGGCGACCTCGGCTTTCTGGGTGGGCGAGCATCGACACGCGACCACGGTCGGGAGCTGGACGGCTATGGAGACGAACTCGATCCGGAAATGTGTCAGAAGAAGCTGGAGGCTCTCGCCGTCAATGAGCAGGCATGCGTCTGTCTTGCTGCGCAGGACGTCGAGGTGCTCCTGCGCCGCATCGGGCCGCTTGAGCCCGGCGACCGTGTATATGTATTGACCACGAGCAACGAGCTTAGAGCTCACTGCCACGCAGCGGGCTGTTTCGACTTTGTCACCCGTCAGCATCCAGATCTTGACACCCGCATTTCGGAGGAGCTCCAGGGATGGTTTGACATCCTTCTGGAGCTTGTCTTCCACGCCGGTGACGCCGAGGAGTTCCAGTTCAGTCTCGAGGTAGTGCGAGACGACCCGCTGCATGCCGGCATCACGATCGGCAATGGACAATGATGCTTCTTGGTACTTGGCTGAGAACTCGAGATATCGCTGGTAAGAGAGCTTCTTGCGGCCGACGACAAGTGTCCGCAGGCCTTCCCGAGCCATGTTGGCAGTTTCTTCGTCAAGCCAGTCGTTGGCGGCTACAATGGAGCGCATGACCGTATCTGCACCCTTCTGGTAGAACCAAATCTCGCCCGTGCTGAGACTCGCATTGACGGCCCGAGTGTCCTCTTGAAAATGCACAACGATGCCCATCCGCTTGCCGTCTGATGTAAATGGGAACGCCTCCAAGATGCGGACGCGCACCACCGGGCGTCCAGTCTCTGCAGACTCAAGCGTCATACTTTTCCGGTCACGGCTTGACAGTTTCAGTCCCACAGATTCGGTCCATTTCACAATGGCAATCTCATCGGGGGAAGATGCCTGATATGACGTGACCTTTTTCCCATCCTCTGTATCTATCGTGGGGGTAACGTTGTGGCACAGGGCCAAGGCCAGGACGACATCTCGTACACGGGCACCAATCTCTCGCCTTGTGCGCGTCGCGCCTACGTTGACCGTCGTGGAGAAATTCGAGGACGGCGTAATGAGCATCGTCTGCGACGACGGCTCTGTTGTGGGTTGGATATGGAAGCCCTGACGCACGTAGGACTTCACTTCATCCATGGCCTCGTTGGCGTAGGACACGGTGCCGACATGGACCTTCTTCATCTCCATGTCATTTTGCGTCAGAGTGCCAGTCTTGTCGCTCAGCAAGTATTCGATGCGGCCGAGGTCCTCGGGAATGGTGCTGGTCCGCACAACGGCGCCGGGAATGCCAGGATCGCTCTGGATGAACCTTGAATAAACACTCTTACCCATATCAAGATTTACACGCAGGCTGATGGGCACAATTGTCGAAAAGAGAACCAGGAAACGCATGATCTTTATGTACCATATGCTGCCCGTAGTCTTTTGGAACCCTTCGAGGGCAACCAGCACCACGGATAGAGCCAGGGTCAATGCACAAAGAATTTTGGTCAGTGAGTTGATCTCGGATTCGAGAAGGCCAGTCTTGGAGCGAGAAGGTGATGTAGACAGCGCAGATCGCGTCTGGGGTCCCGTGTATAGAATCACAGCAAGGGTCGCTCCCTGGGAGGCAATGACAGTATTAGCCCACGCCGTGTTGTCAATGGACAAGCTGGCCATCTTTGTGTTGCCATCCTGCTCATGCTGTTGGAGGGTCGACTGCTGGTGGCTCATGGCATCTTGCTTGGTCGGCATTAGTTCAATGGTCCCCGCAAAATCGTTGATCTTCTTGTCAGGCTTGCCGCCGGTCACTCGAAGTCGGACGAATTCTTCCGGAGGGATGTCCTGCGTGAGGGCCGAGGCAAGCCGCAGCTTCCAGTCGGTCTCGCCATCCAGCTGGTCAGTCCTGATAAAGGTCTCTCCCGTGCCTTCATTTCTTTCAGCATCACTCGTCTCGGTGTCGAGCTCCGGCTCTTTCCCCTTCGCGGCGGGCTCATTGTCGGCCATGACCAGCAGCGATTCTTCCTCGCTCACGTTCATTGCCGGCGACAACTTGGCAGGCGCCTCCCCACTGTTGCATTGCAAAATCACCACATCGGCTGGCACGCGCTGGCCTTTACTGAGCTTCAAAACGTCACCAACCTTGAGATCCTTTGATTTGCAGCTCATCTCCTGTACGAAGGAAGATGGCTGACGAGTGTTGTCTTCCTCCATAATATCCGTCAGGTCATGCCGAGACTCCCTTTGCCTGCGTGATGTTCGCTTTCTGTACGAATCAGACTTGAGCAGTCTGCGGGCTGGTGGAGCTGATGCAGACTGCGTGTTTGGGTCTGAGAAGGTCAGGATTCGATACTCTTCCGAGTTTGCTTCGTTGTCTCTCCGTCGTCTCTCCATGTCATCGTAGGCTTCTTTGCCCATGGTGATAAAGAGGACAAATGCCAGCGGTGCCACGTACGTGGACAAATAGCCGATGCGAAGAGCTGGAATGATTTGCGATGCTGCGACGAGAAGAAAATACATGTTGAAAAAGAATGAAAATTCATTGTAGAGCGTGATGGGGAGGAATGTCAACGCCGTGTACTTGGCGTTGGACACAATGTTGGCAGGAAACCGAGAGGTCTGTGTCGATGCGACCGCAACATGCCGAGATGAAGAGAGATCATGGTCTTCTTCGTGGACTTTGCCTGGGCTTTTTTTCTGTGGCGGCTCCTCGTGCCCTGATAGGAAACTAGGAAGTCGAATGCTCGACATTGACAAGTGGCGGCTATGTGATCTCTGCTGACGTTCGCCTCCGAGGAGAGGCGCATCATCTTCGGTATGCGTGCCTCCCGACCCATCGTGTTCTTCCAGAGACGTCCGTGTGTAGTCGTTGGAATCGTCTCGGCTTTGGCCAAGCTCCCCATAGCCGCGGGCACCGCGTTTGTTCGCGCGTCGCAAACCTCCCATGCGCAAGTTTCGGAGAGCTATTCTTGATGCTTTTGGGTGACCGGTCGCAGGGATGTGCTGCCGACGCGCGCTTGGTATGTTTTCGGTCGAGATCGGATTCAACTCGTCGACGTCGAGGTCTAGATCAGAATCAGAGTCATGCGTGGGAGATTCGGGAGGCTCGGCTGATCGATATGATGGTGTCGGAGACATCCCGCATCAACGTGTCTCCAGACTGGATCGGACAAGTACAACTAGGCCTGACGTTCGAGATGAGTTTTGCAAAATGCGCTGGCGTTGATGGCGTGGCTCGGACGATCATGCTGCGCTGCAAGGTGCCAGCTCCTGTTAAGTTGCACGAGGCCGTCGATGGATGATGCAGATCAGAGAAGAGTGAATGCCACTTGGCGCATGGTGAGCAACCGGGTTTGTATTTGTAGTGCGAATCTCGCCAAACTGTTGGGGGCAAGATGCATCCAGAGAGAGACACGTTTGGCTAATTTGCGGTGTGAAATACGACAGAGAATCCCTCTGTGGCAATGTGGCGATGCGATGTGAAAGATGACATGAAGTTGAGCTGGACCTGGCTTCGTCTAAGCAACGTCGTCGTCAGCCAAAAACGGAACAAGGCAAGTACAACATACAAAGCGAGCGGTGGGAGAGCGGGGAGCAGCCCGTGTCGTCTCGACTTGTTCACCACTACCCACTACCCTGCATCTGCCATCTGTATCTTCACCCGACCTGTCTTGATTACGATATTGAATTGACTTGCTGGAGATGATGATTCGAATGCGGAGCCAAGTTTCAGCCACAACTCTCACAGACAAAACTGAAAAGTCGGTTTGAAAACTGGTATTGTGAATACTATAAATGTGCATTCATTCATTCTTGGTGCTCTTCGAGCCGCTTGTGGCGCGGCGCGATACATACTAGAAGTATTACTACTACTACCAAGTAGTACTTAGTACTAGTAGTACTAGTAGTACTAGTAGTAGTAGTAGTAGTACTGACGGAGTGAGTCTTAACGGCATAAAATAGGCCAATGGGGACGTGACACTAAGACGGAGTTGGCTGAAGTAAAGAATAGCCCACGTCCATGTACTGTACCCGGTACATGTCATTTGCCAGCTTTCCTCATTTGGCCCGACAACATCGTACATGCCAGCTTGCATTTGCTTTCTACCTTCAAGTCAACTTCTTTCGGCGCATTAATCTCATCTCCTGCACCACCCCACTGCTCGACCCCATCCCACCAGAAGACTTCTGGAATGGCGGAAAGGAGAGCAGCTTGAACGATTTGCCTCTGTTTACGAATTTTTCACGTCTGTACGTGCCTTCCGTCAGCGCCTAGTCGGTGACCACCACTCCGCCACGCTGTCATTCCCCCCCTGCATTCTTGTGTTAAGCTTCGTTACCCGAAAGCGTTGACAATGAAGAGACAGGTTTTCCATTAATGCATGTTTCATTCGGGCGCTCGATTCCGTTAATCATATATTCGCACCATGGCTTCATGGCATCCGGCCATGATGCCAAATAGCGCTGCCGACCTCGTTACACAAGAGTCGACATCAAAACTCGAGCATGTCGAGCCTCAAGTTCACGTCATGTCGGTTGCAGAGCCGGCCGCTGGAGAACCGGTGCCAAGAGAAGCCTCATCTGACCAGGACGACTCAGACGACGCGGATGCGTGGCTTGTTTCAGAGGACGATATGGCGACACAACCGACTGAGACTGCAAAGCCTACGGACATCTCGCAAGATACAGAACCAATAAAGGATACTGTGTCGATGGACCCCATCGAAACGTTTTGTCCCGGGGACCTTTTGCAAACTTCAAAATCGGCAGAGATACCTGCACTACGACCACCGACAGTAGACAACACACCAACAGAGTCCGACGACGCTACAAACGCATGGATGACAAACGGAGACGAGGTGGAAGGTGGTGGTGCGTGGCTGCTACAAGATGAAGGTTCGCCAAAAGTCGGAACACACGATACCAGCCCAGCCGGAAAGGAATCTTTGTCACAGCAGGAAGCAGCACCTCCCCTTGAAGGACACGCAGATGAAGAGTCGATCGAGCCAAAGGCAGACAATTCAAATACGACACCACTCGAACACACCGGAGCTTCTCCATCCGTGACACAGCATTCAAGCTCCATGTCATTTGCCCGGACAGTCTCCCATGAGATCAGCTTCCCTGACGACGATGACGGAGAATGGAACTTGGGACGATCCTCGACAGATCAAGCCCTCGGAGTCATGGAAGAAGATGAAAAGCAAGCACAAGCAGAAGAGGAGGAGTACTTGTACAGCCCAGAAGGGGACAGTTCAGCATCATGGCGCAAGCATGGCGAGGCTCAACCGCACCATATCACGCAACGTTCCATTGGAGGCGAGCTCGAAGAAGCCGCTGCTATCGATGAAGAAGCGCGTTTCGAGGAGGGTTTGCCCCTTCTTTCGCATCCCGTAAATCATCAGAGCAGTGCCGAAAGAATTCCGGACCCTTTTGGTGACGAGGACGATAATGAGGATGACTTCTTTGGTCGGGTCAAGAATAGCGAGGAGACGCAAAGTAACTTTGATGATGATGATGGTGTTAGGTGTCTTGAGCGCAAGTCCACCATGCAAGTGGTGCAGGCTATGACGACAGGAGGCTCACTGACTGGACACAGCGCGCCTAACGATGCTTTGGGAGAACATACCGACAATCCTATTGAAGGTGTCACACTGGGCACACCCGACGAGACTGAGAGAGCTTCCGTGACCGAGGATTTGACCTCCAAGTGGGAGCAAGCTTTTGGAGACGAAGATGACGACGAATTTCTGCTGGACGACCCCAATACTGAAGCCAAGGACGTAGATCCAACGGCGTTTTTGGGCAGCGACGATGAAGGGCTTCTTGACGACGATTTAGACGCGCCAGCGCCAATTCCTGCCACAATTCATCCTCGACAGCCCGCTGCAAGTTCTTATGCACCTGATTCCGCCACAACTCAATCGACGTCACCATATACACCGGGAATATCAACTGGCACGATCCCGCCTCCTGCGCATGTTTACGGACAGCAGCAGCAAGCACTTCCTGTCCCGTACGGCTCATCTCAGTTTGGACAGACAGTACAGCCTCTTGGGTCCGAGCCCGCCAAGACGCAAAGCTTTGTGGATAAATCCAAAGCCGGATATTCATCACCATACGACTTACCAACTGATCTGGTCAAACCCGTGAAACCACGCAAGCGACTTAGTTTGCAGCAGCAGGTTCCCGTAGAGACTGTGCCTCCGCCCCAGGGAAGCGCGGGCCTGTCGCCTCCGGTTGTACCTGCGAACGCATCAGCTCCGCCGATGCCCACAGCGAATAGACCGCCACTGAGCCAAAAGGCCTCGCCGCCGGCCTCTCTCTCAAAGGGAAGCTTCTTCGAGGAGCTACCAATGAACTCAAAGCCACGATCTGCCTCCAGACAGAGCCATCGTGCATCCTCATCTGGCCAAAACTTGCCTATTGGTTCGGCATCTCAGCAAGCACCTCAGCCACCGCCGCCAATGTCGAGAACCGTGCCTCCTCCATCGGCCTCTCATGTGGTGCCCCCGCCTGTACCACAAACCGCTCCGCCTCCTGTACAACGTACCAACGACGGAGTTCAGGCTACTGCTTCAGGTATTGCGACTCTTATGGCCGCGCCCAGAGTAAACCCTTATGCGAGTTTGCAATCTCAACCTAGTTCTGTGACTCCGCCCATGACCAGCACATCTCGATATTCGCCGGCCCCTGTAGGCGGCGGTGTCTCAATCACCAGCCGCTATTCCCCTGCTCCATCTGCAGGATCGCGGCCAAATAGCTCCTATGGCGCGGGGCCGGCGCATGCCGCTTTGTCTCATTTGCCTAGGACCTCGAGTCCTTTGGCACACTACGAGACGAGTGGTGCAGGAGATGCACAGCCTTTCGACCGTCGAACGGGCTTGGCTCTCGAACCGAGGCTCAGTCGTGTCTCGTCTCTACCCCCAACGCGAGAGGTGGATGAAGAGGAAGATGAGCTTGTCTCTAATGGGAACCGGTCCTTTAGTACCAGTCATCCAGGAACCTCTAGTCTTACAAATGTTGCCGAGACCAGATACAGCCCAGCGTCACCGCTCGCTGCTCACAGAACACCTCCGTTGTCCCCTGCCGCCGCCGCCGCTTCTTTGTCGCCGCCGAAGAGGGCCTCCTCCAACTATGCGCCTCAACCTGCTGCTGCACCAGCATCTGCACAGACATCGTTCGTGCCACCTTCACGGGCTCGGACACAGTCTCCCAGCGCTTTACGGACTGACGCCCGACAGGGAAGTAAACCGAGCGACTATTCTCCCCGGCCTGTGTCAGCACACTCGCCACCAACAGGATCGGTGGCAGCAGCCATGCCCAATCTGGCCCAGTCGATGTCTGGTTATGCATCAACAACTCGAACCCGGGGACAATCCATCACCGACATGATGCCACCCACGGATGGGCGAGAGCGAGATCCCCTCGAACGGTGGAGAGGTGCTCCCATAATGGCTTGGGGTGTGGGCGGAACATTCGTCACGTCATTCCCAAAGAGCATACCTCGCTACGCAATGGGCCAAACCGTCCCTGTTACAGTCCGCACAGTAGGAGACGTCAAGGTGCAGAATATTAAGGATCTCGACCCTCTCCAAGATGGCCTTGCCAAATTTCCGGGCCCGCTCAAAGGAAAATCAAAGAAGAAGGAGGCCGTTGCGTGGCTCACGGCCGGCATTGATATGCAAGAAAGAGAAATCCCCGACATCTCCTTCCACTCACAGCTATCACTGGAAGTGAAGCGCTCGGTTGAGCGTCTCCTTCTCTGGAAGCTGCTGCGAGTCTTTATTGAGAATGATGGTGTTTTGGAAGGATCCCCCGCAGTAGACAATGCAGTCCGACAGATCTTGGCTCCCGAGACTTCAGATTCGCGGAATGAAGGTGTGCCACTCTTCACGGGCGCAGAAGTTGGGTCCGGCGTTACGTCAATGAAAGCGGATGGCGTAGATTCTGGCGCTGTCGAGAAGATTCGTTTAGACTTGCTTAAAGGCGATCGGGAAACAGCGGTCTGGAGTGCTGTTGATAAGCGTCTCTGGGGCCACGCCATGCTAATTTCGCAGACAGTGTCCGCGGATCTCTACAAGCAAGTTGCACAGGAATTTGTGCGCAAGGAAGTCAACTACCCAGGACACAACAACGAATCATTGGCCGCCCTTTACAAGATCTTGTCGGGAAACTACGACGAATGTGTGGATGAGCTTGTCCCCGTCCATGCTCGTGCTGGACTGCAGCTCGTGTCTACAGAAGCAGCATCAGGGCCCACCAAGGACGCCATGGACGGCCTCGATAAATGGCGGGAGACATTGACCCTTGTGCTGAGTAACCGTAGCAGTGAGGACATCCGTGGGTTGAATGCGCTCGGTAAACTTCTTGCAAGCTACGGACGGGCCGAGGCAGCTCATATCTGCTTCATCTTTAGCCGGAGCTTATCAGTCTTTGGCGGACTGGATGATGCCAACTCGGATTTTGTCCTGGTCGGCTCAGACCACAGGCGGCAGTCTGAACAGTTTGCCAAGGAGACGGAAGCTCTTCAGCTCAGCGAGATATACGAATATGGACTGACTCTTGGAGGCGGTGTCGCAGCGTCTGCAGGAGCGCCGCACCTTGCTGCTTACAAGCTGCAACACGCAGTGACCCTTGCTGAATACGGCTTCCGCGACAAGGCGATACAGTACTGCGATGCCATTGCTTCTGCAATCATCGCCCAGACACGAAGATCCCCATACCACCATCCTATTCTCGAAGCATCCGTGGAGGATTTTTTGGCAAGGCTAAAGTCATCACCGAAGGACGCTTCATCGTCATGGATGTCCAAGCCCAGCATGGGCAAAGTCTCCGACAGCATGTGGAATAGGTTCAACAAGTTTGTCTCGGGTGATGAGGATGGAAATGGTCACGCGGGACCTGATGGTGATAACGGACCATTTGCCCGCATCACGTCCTCACCTACTATTTCGAGACCTCCATCCACATCCAATTTCGATGTCTATGGGTCGTCTCCTGGCTATCAATCCGCAGGGGGTGCGCCTCTGGCGAGTTTTTCTGCCACTTCTCGTTATGCACCGACGCCGATGACATCCTTCCAAGGCGTTAGTCCTAATCCCTCTGTGTCCGGTGTCCAGTTGCAGCACGCACATCCTTCATCGTCGATCCACAACAGTCAAGCATATACGCCAAACGCGTACGGCCCAACGTATGCAGCAGGAACGAGCCCTGCGCGGCCGCAGCCTGGTGATGGATATCAGCCCATAGGGTATCCTGAACCTGCATCCCGGGAACAGCAACCCGTGCAGAGTTCACTTTCTGGCCACGCAGAACCCGTGCCGACTACGCAACCCCTAGTCTCGAGCGGATGGCAGTCTCATGGCCTTCAAGAGTCGCCTGTCATCCATTCACAACCGTCTATCAACGATAATATTGGCTTAGGCTACGAACCTCAACCGTATGGTTACGAAGCTCCCCAAACGGCTGCAAGCGTGACAAATGTCAACGACGAGCAAGGAGGAAGTAGCAGTGGTTATGAGCCACCTTCTTTCCAGCCTTATGGATTTGAGCCCAACTCCTATCAGCCAGATGCCACTGATGACGAGGTGCCGAAGCCAAAGAAGAAGAGTTTCATGGATGACGACGACGATGATATCCCCGCGCTCAAGAAGCCACAGGAACGGCCAAAGTCAGAAAAGGACCGAGAGAACGAGGAAATGTTCCGTAAGGCGGCCGAGGAGGATGGTAAGTTTTTGCCCTCACCATGGCTTGTTATCCTCTTCCGAATACTGACACAAATGATCTCCGCAGCCAAGCGAGCCGCAGCAGCAGCAAGCGCCAAGAAGGGATGGGGTTTTGGCGGTTGGTTCGGAGGCTCGAAGAAGAGTGACGGAAGCACCAGCGAGTCATCGTCCGGCAAGCCCATCAAAGCCAAGCTCGGCGAGGCAAGCAGTTTTGTGTATGACCCTGACCTCGGCCGCTGGGTTAACAAGAAGCCCGGCGCCGAGAATGTCGAGGCCAAAAAGGCCACGCCTCCCCCCCCGCGGGCTGGTCCCCGCTCAGTGAGCGGCACGCCGCCTCTCTCCAGTACTCCTCCTCCTGCCGCGGGAAGGATGAGCGTTCCTCCCATGGGGCTGTCGTCACGCCCAACCGCCAGCAACCTGTCCGCAGCGCAGTCCATGGACAATTTACACGCCCGTGCCGCCCTCGGAGGACAGGCTCGGTCGGTCTCGTCGGGTCTCGTTGCCGAAGGACCGCCATCGGTCGGACTGCCCAGCAGACCCGCCACGAGCATGAGCAACGCAAGCAGTATTGACGATTTGCTGGGAGCACCTGGCCCGCGAAAAGCTGGTCAAAAGAAGCCGAGAAAGAGCGGCCGCTATGTTGACGTCATGGCCAAGTAACGTTCAATGATCAACGCAAAAGAGAAAGAAAGGAAAACAAAAAACCATGACGTCGCGAGGTTGACTTGCATTTTGATGAGAGGAGACGGAACATTTAAATGAAGAGACGGTTTGTGACGGATCTTTTATGGGAGAGAGGGATAGAGAGCGACTTCATCAGGCACACATATGGCGTTTTTCATTGAACGATAGCAACTTAATATTTGAGAATTGTATAAATAGTTGACTCGAATCATCTTTAGCTGTTTTTACATTTGGGACAACCGCATTTTTCAATTTTACCTTACTTGTTTTATGCGTCGCAAAATATGGTACCATAAGCATGTGTTTCCGCTATTCCATCTATTCAGCAGACCTTGACGCCGCCCAAAGCAAATCAATAATACCTGTTTGTTTGTACACACGTTGTGAAATATTCAACTGCGGTTGTCTTGACGGGCCATCATTTGCTGTAGGATTGTACGTAGTACTGGTAGTTACATTAGCTGAGCTATTGCACTGGGACTGGAAGCGGACCTGATCTTACCGTGACAACGGAATCGTCGGCAGACGCGTCATCGTAGTGCGGCACGTAGACATAGAGAATCAATGCATGGTCGTCGGCAAAGCATGCAATGACTCGTCCCTCCAAGCGGCCGACGCTCAGCACTCGACTCCAATCTTTGCCGTCTACACGCACCGTGGCCCATCGGTTAGGACCTTCCTCACGGAACTTGGTACTCGGGTGCTCTGCCACGGGACGGTCCAGCTGGGCGGGATCTAGGGCGGGGTTTTCCAAGTCAGACCAGACGCTGCAGATGTCAGTGGCCTCGGTGGCGATTCTCAACCGCAAGCTGCCGTGCATGTTTGCGCTGAGTTCCAGTTTCGGTGCCTTGGAGGGAGTCGCCCCCGTAAGGGCTAGTTTCGTAAAACGATCTGATATTGCCTTGAGCTGTAACAAGGGCGGTAGTTGAATATGCACGTCGGGCTCGCGCACTTTGGGCTGCATGATCGTCTCCACCGTTTCGGGATGAAGCACACGAACAGGAATGTCCTGCGTGATGATCTTTTCATGCTCCCTACGCAGCGATGTCTCCAAGTGCTCCGGCTCGAAGAAATCCTCGGCAAAAGGATCGTCCGATGGGAGTCTGGCAGCCGCCGCCGCCGCCGCCGAAGGGTTTGATGTGCTGGACGTGGTTGTCGTGATGGTCATGGAGAGAATGGGCAACCCTTCCTTTTTTGTAAGACGCAGAGAAGCGGAAAGACTGTTGAGGGCAGATTTAAGGGCGCGCTGGAGTGGCTGGAGCGGCAGCTCGAGGTTGATGGTGTTGTTGGATTCAGCAGACTGAATGTGGTATCCTTCGAAGATGAGATCCATTGCCAAGGAACTGCGTGGTCTGAATTAGATATCGAATGGACCACAGGGTGCAGTCATGGAAAGAAGGGAGGCAGCAAAGGACAAGAGTCGTACGCCCAGACTTGAGATCCCACGTCCGGTATGACGGTGAAGCGAGCCGTATCATCGCTCAGACGGACCCAGGCAATCTTTTCGAGAGATGAGAGTGCCGCGGTGAGTTCTGGAGAAGAGTCAGCAGTTGGGATACTTTGGGGTAAAGGGGGGGGGGGGGGGGGGGGGAGACGTGATGTTTTTTAAAAAAAAACCAAAACGCAAAAGTGCGAATTTTTTT
>JABAEC010000042.1:45566-59258 GCA_013435705.1 Claviceps paspali
TTTGTTTTTTTTTCGGCTTTGGTGGGTGTTGTTTTTTGACATTTTCCCCCCCCCCCCCCCCCCCCCTTTTTTTTTTTTTTTTCCTTTTTGTTTTCCCCGGCCCATTTGCTAATCCTGGAAACCCATCTTCTCAACAGAAATCGCCTTTGCCAAGTTCTCACAGTATTCCGTCGAAAAGGTTGTGCAGATGATTATACACTGCGATAACCAGGTGCTGGACAACCAGGTCGTCATGGACTTCTTACAAAAGGACGACCTGTGCAACATTTCTGATAATGTGTCGAAGCAAATGGCCCCCTACAGCCGTGACTTGACGGGACCCGACGCCAAGACAAACAGAAGCGAGCAGGACCCCAACGAGCTCACGCGACAGGACCAGATCTACTTGCACACGGCGTTTGAGCTGCATCACTATTGGAAGAGCCGCATGAGGGCACTGTGGCTAACCAGAAACTTCGAGTCCGACTACGAGGAGCTGAACGAGAGGATCAGCCAGGTGATGTCTGTGTCGGAAAGCTTGCGCGACTCAGTCTCGCTGATGAACGTCCTGGGTCTTATTCTGGACATTGGCAACTACATGAACGACGCCAACAAACAGGCCAGAGGATTCAAGCTAAGCTCGCTTGCGCGGTTGGGAATGGTCAAGGACGACAAGAACGAGTCATCGCTCGCCGACTTGGTCGAACGCATTGTTCGAAGCCAGTACCCCGAATGGGAGGGGTTCGCGGAGGACATCAGCGGCGTCTTGACGGCGCAAAAGGTCAACGTCGAACAGCTGCAGGCCGACGCGCGAAAGTACATTGACACGATCCGCAACGTGCAGATGTCGCTAGATTCCGGCAACCTCAGCGACCCCAAGAAATTCCATCCCGAAGACCGTGTCAGCCCCATCGTGCAGCGGTGCATGAAGGATGCTCGTCGCAAGGCGGAGCAGATGGAGCTGTATCTCGAAGAGATGATGAAGACGTTCAAGGACATCATGGTGTTTTACGGCGAGGATGCCACCGACGAGAACGCGAGGCGCGACTTCTTCGCCAAGCTGGCTGGTTTCCTGTCGGAGTGGAAGAAATCCAGGGAGAAGAACATGAAATTAGAGGAGATGAGGAGGCGCAACGAAGCGTCAATGAAGCGCAAACACCAGGCACAAATGGGTGCCGCCGCCGCGGCGCGCGCGGAAGGGGGCGGTGGATCGTCTTCGAGCACAGGCGCCATGGATTCGTTGCTAGAGAAGCTACGCGCCGCCGCACCACAGGCACGCGACCAGAGAGATCGGCGCCGCCGCGCGCGCCTCAAGGACAGGCACCAAGTGCGCGTGGCTTCCGGTCAGAAGATCCCCGACCCCAGCGAGATACCCGAGGCCGAGACCGGCCTGCAAGACAGGGACAAGGCAGATGACGAGGAGAACTCGACTGTGACGAGTTCGGGGCCGCTAAGCCCTCCGCGGGAGAGCCAAGACGACGTTGCCGACAGGGCAGCCGCGCTGCTGCAGGGAATGCGAGGGGATGGGGATAACGATGCAGAAAAGAGAGAGAGCTTACGGCAGGCGAGGAGGCAGACGGCCGAGGAGGAACGTCGACTGCGGAGACGGAGGAGGGAAAGGGCCACCAGCAGCATAGGCGGTGGAGAGGCCAGGGAGAACGAGGCGAACTGCACAGAGGATGATGCGGCAGGGACGGTCGCAGCAGCAGAAGGGATGGCAGAGATGGCGGAAGAAGAGACAGAGAAGCCACAAACGACATGCGAGGATGGCGCCGGAGAAGAAGAAGAGGAAGAAGGAGAAGGAGATGAAGGAGATGAAGGAGAAGAAGGAGAAGAAGGGGAAGAAGAAGAAGAAGAAGAAGAAGAAGAAAAAGAAGAAGAAAAAGAAGAAGAAGAAGAGGAGAGCTGAAAGGCTCAAAGGGGGAACGAGCATATATAGTCCGTACATAATGTTTATACATGCCCGTTTTGCGACGACAATTCTTGACAAGTCTTTTTTTTTTTTTTTTTTTTTTAAACCACTTCCCCCCCTCAACTTGTCTTGGGGAGGAGGAGAAAACAGAGAGGATGGAAGGATGAGATGAGCAACAAACGAATAAGTAAGAGCAGAAAAAGAAAAAAGAAAAGAAAAGCCTAGACTTTCAAAGGGTCAAACGTATCCAACCACCCTCTCCGTTCGTTACCCATCTCACTCATCTCCCTGGACTAAGCGGCCTGTTGAACCCTCCCTGTCGGTTCATGTACTGTCTATACTCCAACTTCTTCTCCTTGTACACGGCGCCGGCATTATTCCCCGCCACCTTCTTCCCCTTGGTTGTGCCGAAGCCGCCGAAGCCCATCATGGCCTGCATGGCGGCCTCGTCGTCGTCGTCGTCGTCGTCGTCGCCATCGCGGGGATCCTCTTCCGGGGGAGGCTGGGTGTCGGCGTCCATGGGGGATGAAGCCCGCGGCGGAGGCGGCGTGCTCGGACGTCCCCGGGTGGTGGGTTTGTCGCCGGGGCGGGAGCGAGTCGGCAGGCTGGGGGGAGGGGGGGATAATGTTTCCGGGGAGGCGGAGCGGCGGCGGGGGTCTCGACGGTCGTTTCTTTCCCTGTCCCTGTCTCTGTCGCGGCCTCGGGCGCGGCCTCTGTTGGTGGTGCCGTGGTCCCTGGGGCGTCTGTCGGGGGGGGAGCGGGAAGCGCGTCTGTCGCGGTCGCGGTCGCGGTCTCGTGAGCGGGAGCGGGAGCGGTACCGCGGACGGTCGTAGTCTCTGTCTCGTCGGGGGGGGCGATCTGATTGTTCCCACATTTGGCGGGAGTCTGGTCGGCGGGAGCGGCGGTCGCCCATTATGTGTGTGTGTTTATTTTATTTTTTTTTCCTCGGGGGGGGGGGGGGGGGAACAAGGCTGTCTTGTCTGGGGAAGCTCTTGGTGTTTGATAAGGCTTTTTAGAGGGCGGAGGGGGGCGTGGGTTGATTGGGGTCTGCTGCAAGGGGGCTTTTGATTTTGGTTTGGCGGTTCCGGGCGACGGGAGTTTGGTGATGGTTTGTTTTCACGATGCTTCTCGAAGTGAGGACTTGCCAAGGCTGGGGGAGGGAGGGGGGTGGTGAGAAGGGTAGAGTGGGGGTGGGTGTAGGTGTTGAATATACCTGAATATATACATGGTTACTAACAGAAACAGAAACAAGGGGGGTGCGTGCACGCCCCCAGCTCAAGAGGACATGAATGCAACTTTCATTTGGGCACATGTTCAACCTCACCTCCACCTCACCTCACTTTCCTTCACCGACGTGTCCTTTTTTGGTCGCATACCGCTCGGGGATATATGTGAGTCCAATTTGCATGGCCATTCCACGAGGGTCGTTTACGCCGACAAGAGAGAAGTCGAGATAGAATGGCCAAGTTGGCCCGATTGGCCGCCGCAGCCGCCGCCGCCGCCGCGGTCCTGGGCACCAGGGGCACTGCGGCCACGGGCGACGCATCGGTGCTCATGAGCGAAGCTGGACGCGTGAACAACCAGAGCCTGCTGTGGGGTCCGTACAAGCCGAACTTGTATTTCGGCGTGCGGCCGCGTGTGCCCAAGAGCTTGTGGACGGGGCTGATGTGGGGGAGGATGGAGAGCTACGGCGATGTCAGAGACGGTAAGGACGCATCGGTCGCAGGTCGCGGGAGAGGCGAAGCGGTGTCCTGGTGATGCTGCTGCATGCTAACACGGGGGACGGCAGGCCTGCGGTACACGTGCGAGCAGGGAGACGACATTCGCGGCTACGGGTGGGACGAGTACGATGCGCGAACCGGCGGGGTGCAGACCATCCACGATCGGGGCAACAACATCGACATGACGACGTCGTTTGTCAAGATGCCCGGCGGGGCCCACGGCGGCAGCTGGGCCGCCCGCATCAGCGGCAGGCTGCACGAGGGCGCGCCAGAGGACAGCAAGACGGTGGTGTACTACTACTTGGCGCAAGAAGGCGTCGGCGAGCTCGAGGCGAGGGGCGAGGGCAGCGAGGTGGGCTTCAAGGGCGACGTCACCTTTACCGGGAGGTCCGAGTCGCTGGGCGACTACAAGCTCGTGCTCACCGAGGGAAAAGGCAGGCACCCCTCGAGCGGGCATGAGATCAGCGACAGACGGCCCGGCGACGTGACGCTGGTGAACAGCGCCGACGTCGCAGAGGAAGCCCTCTGGCAGACGAAGCCGCTGCTCTTCCAGCAGCTGCAGACGGCGGCCGTGGAGTTGCAGGACGAGTACGGGCTGGACAACCCGCCGCCTCCGTGGCAGGTGTATCGAGTGCCGCACGCGCCCGGCAAGGGGAACTCGCACATGATACAGAGGACGTACGAGGGCTCCTTTGAGTTTGACGTCATCTTCTCCTCGGGGTCGGCCGGCGCGGAGCTCAGCAGCCAGGACGTGACTCGAGCGATGGAGTCGGCGAGCAAGTCGTTCTCGGATCGCTTCTCCTCCGTCTTCGACCTCAAGGCGCCGTACAACGAGGAGAAGTACCAGAAGTTCGGCAGGAGCATGTTCTCGAACCTGCTGGGGGGCGTGGGGTACTTTCACGGAGAGCAGGTGATCGACCGATCGTACGCGCCGGAATACGACGAGGAAAACGAGGGCTTCTGGGAGGAGGCGGCGGCGGCGAGAGCGCGCAACCAGCAGCACCTGGAGGGCCCGTACGAGCTCTTCACCAGCGTGCCGTCCCGGCCGTTCTTCCCGCGCGGGTTCCTCTGGGACGAGGGGTTCCATCTGATGGCCATCGCCGACTGGGACACGGACCTCGCGCTCGACATCATCAAGAGCTGGTACGACACCATGGACGAGAACGGGTGGATCCCGCGGGAGCAGATCCTGGGTGCCGAGGCGCGCACCAAGGTGCCGGAGGAGTTCCAGACGCAGTACCCGCACTACGCGAACCCGCCGACGCTGTTCCTCGCGGTGGAGGGTTTCATGGAGAAGCTGCGCATGGCCAACGGCACGACGACGCAGGGCACCACCGGCGCGGACAAGAACAAGAACAAGAACAGGAAGCGGGAGAGGCTGACGCCCGGCTCCGGCGACCCGCTGCGGCCGCACACGGCGCACCTGGACAACTACGAGCTCGGCGAGGACTACCTGAGGAAGATGTACCCGCTCCTGCGGCGGCAGTACGACTGGTTCGGCAAGACGCAGCGGGGAGAGATCAAGGGCTACGACCGGGAGGCGTACTCGAGCAGGGAGGGCTACCGGTGGCGGGGACGGAGCGAGACGCACGTGCTCACGAGCGGCCTCGACGACTACCCGCGGGCGCAGCCGCCGCACCCGGGCGAGCTGCACGTGGATCTCATGGCGTGGGTCGGGCTCATGACCAAGTCGCTCAAGAAGGTGGCCGAGGGGCTCGGGCTCGAGGACGAGGCGGCGGAGCTGGGGCTTCGGCTCGTGGCCATCAAGCGCAACCTCGACGACCTCCACTGGTCGGAAAGCGAGGGGTGCTACTGCGACGCGACGGTGGACGCCTTCGAAGAGCACCGGCTCGTGTGCCACAAGGGCTACGTGTCGCTGTTTCCCTTCCTCGTGGGCCTGCTCGGGGCGGACGACGACGTCAACGCCAACGACGCCAAGGTGGGCAGGATCCTGGACCTCATGGCGGACGAGAACCACCTCTGGAGCGCGCACGGGCTCCGCAGCCTCAGCAGGCAGGACGAGCTGTACGGCACGGGCGAGAACTACTGGCGCGGACCGGTGTGGATGCCCATGAACTACATGGCCCTCCGGCAGCTGGGGGCGCTGGCCGGGCAGGTCGGGCCGCACCGCGAGCGGGCGCGCGACCTGTACGGGCGTCTGCGCAGGAACCTGGTCGACACGGTGTATCGCAGCTGGGAGGAGACGGGGTTCGCGTGGGAGCAGTACGACCCGGAGACGGGGGCGGGGCAGCGCACGAAGCACTTTACGGGGTGGACGAGCTTGGTGGTTAAGATTATGGCCATGGATGATGTGGCAGGGGGGGAAGGAGGAGTAGGAGAAGGAGGAGAAGGAGGAGGAGGAGGAGGAGGAGGAGGAGGAGGAGGAGGAGGAGGGGAGGAGGGCGAGGCTGATGTTGGTTTGAGGGACGAGCTGTAGGGATCGGATGGGTAGAGGAGGAGGAGTGATAGGAAAGAAGGAGTGATAGGAAAGAAGGAGGAGGAGGAGGAGGAGGAGGAGAAAATGAGGAAAGGAGAAAAGGGGCGGGATGCAAATACAGAAGGTGAGGCTCAAGGAGGAAAAAAAAAGAAAAAAAGAAAAGAAAAGCCAAAGTGGAAGCTGGTGCAGAAGTAGAGGCTTAAAAAAAAGGGGAGAGGCGGAAGCGGATACGATTTGATGTAGAAGATGAGGCTCAAGGGGGGGGGGGGGGGGGAAGAAAGAAAAAAGCAGAAGCAGGCGGCAGGTTACAGAAGATGAGGCTTAAGGAGAAAAATAGAAAAAGAAAAGAAAAGAAAAGAAAAAAAAGAAGGCGGAAGCAGAGGCGGAAGCAGAAAAAAAAGTTGAGGCTCAAGGAGAAAAAAAAAAAAAAAAAGCGGAAGCAGAAGCGGAAGCGGAAGCGGAAGCACAGCACAGAGTAAAACAAAAGCAGACAAGACGCATGGATCAAGACACAGACACGGACAATTTCCCGCCCAAGCAAATGGCAAATTGGCAAATGGCAAATGGCAAATGGCAAATACGAATGGGGCCATCCATCCATCCATCCACGTTGACGTCAACTTGGACTTCAATCGTCGCCCCGGAGCCTCAACTCGACAGGGATGCAATGCAATGCAGTAGATGCGTAACGCCGCGTGCGCATGGTGATGTTGCGTCCGGTGCGCCCGGCGCGGGCAATGTGTAATCAAGGTGATGGATGAATCAGGGAGGAAGAGACCGACCGAATGCGGATTGCGGATGCAGGTTTGATTTAAAATGATGATGAAAAACACACACAACACACACAATCCCGGAGCCATCAATCATCCAGGCCATCCAGGCACAGGTTGTGCTGGGTGTGGGGGGGGGGGGGGGGGGGCGTGTGTGTTGTTGTGTGTGTTTGTGCTCGTCAGTTGGCTTCTCTTCTCGCCTTGCTTTTTTTTCTTTTTTCGTTTTTCTTTTTTTCCCCCCGTCCGGCCACGCCGCTGCGGACTGACTGACTCACCGGCAAGACGACGTCCAGCACCGCCACGAAAACATGACTGGAACCTGGAAACCTGATTAATCAGTCATCCGGCCGTTGCTTGCATCAGTCATAGTCATGGTCATTTCATTTTCTTTGGCCTTGCTATTTATTTTCACCACACGTTTTTTATTTATTTATTTATTTATGTATCATTTTTCCTTTTTTTTTTTTTGTTTCATTTCTGCCCACGCGGCGGGCAGGGATGATCTGCTCCCCCGTGGGTCCAACCACCCATGTCTGTGTCTGTGTCTGTGCCTGTGTATTTTTATTTTATTTTCACATTTGATTTCGTCCATCTTTCATCATCATCTTTGATGCCGTCGTCGTTCACGCCGCCCAGCGGGAACGATGCACCTTTCTGTCGCAGTTTATGTTCTGGCGCCCGGGCGGAGGATGCTTATCGCCGGGGAACGAGATGCAACTCGCGAGGCGTTTTGGGACGTGGTTCTCGCCCGGCTACTCGTGTCTTGTTTCTTTCATGTTCCCGTCTTTTTTTTTTATTTATTTATTTCATTTTCAAATCCTCAGCTGGGGTGTTGCTGGCTAGACGGAGAGTGTTTTGGTGTGGTATTTTTTGGCGGCGATGCTCGGAGGTAATGCCGAAGGAGGGGGGGGGGCCAGTAAAAGATGAATGAAATACACGGAAAGCTTGCAAACAAAACAAAACAAAACACACACACACACACACATCCATCTCGTAAGAATAGACGCCTCAATTCCTGTTCTTCACGCCGGGAAAAAGCGACCGACGCGAATGAACAAACATGGCGTAAAAATAGCCGCCTGGTGCACATGTACGTACATGATGGCCAATTTTAGAAAAAAAAACAGCAAAAATAAATAAAATAACCTCCATAATCTATTCCCGCGGCCGCGGCAAAAAAAATAAAAATAAAAATAAACAAGATACGAAAAAGAAGGACAAAAAAAAAAAGCATGACAGCTACATGCAGTGCCCGGCGCCAGCGGCAGAGTCACCCTCGCCCGCCGACTGGGCCGGGGAATAAAAAAAAACCAAAGCGACGGTGCGACTTCAAAAACAAGAGGGAGGCAGGGGGAGGCAGGGGCAAGGGGGCGCGTCATGCATGAGCTGCTGTTCCTATTTTCCCGGTCTGATCATCTTTCTCAAACGTGCATCTCCATTTTATGATGTATTTGATTATTGTGAGGAAAAAAAAAGAAGAAAAAAAAAGAAAAAAAAAAAAAAGAAAAACCACACGCAACAAGGCTTTCCTTTCCGCAACACTTCTGCGCTGTCCGCTGCAGATTGTGGTGGGGCGTTTTTTTTGCCCGGACCAAAAAGAAAAAAAAAAAGAGAGGCTCTTTTCTAGAAGTTTTTTTTTTTTAAAAAAAAAAAACAATTGGAAAATCGATAATAAAAAAGGGCTGAGCAGGAGGCGAGGCAAACGCACGCAGACGCAGACGCAGACGCAGACGCAGACGCAGGTAGGCAGACACGAGGGAACCCAATAGAACAAAAACAAAGATGAGATAAGCAAAGCAAGAGAGAGAGAAAAAGAAAAGGAAGGGGACCCTGTTGGCGTTTGCGTTTTGGGGGGGTCGCCTCGTCTCGTTCCTGCCTTCTTCTGACAGGAGAGGAAGGGACAAGGGGGTCGGAAAAAGGGGGGAAGGGAAGGGGGGGAGAAAAAAAAAAAAAAAAAAAAAAAAGGAAGGAAAGAACGAAAAGGCAAGCTCAGCCCTACGGGTGACTAATTGTTGGCGGTGTGTGTTGTTGTTGTTGTGTTGTTGTTGTTGTGTGTGTGTGGTGTGCGTGTGGGGCGGGGGGGACAAGCTGTGTTGTGGCGTGCGCTGCATTTCATTATTTTAATTCCATTTTGTTTTTATTTTAATTTATTTTCATGTTTATTTTCATTTTTCTTTTGAAACAAGTAAAAGTAAGAAAGCGCACCACAGCGACAGCCACCATGACTACGACTGCGCTTCCCTTTCCGCGAGAGCCACGAGGCGGCAGACAAGACGGGGCGAGGCCGCTTGTAGGGCGAGAACCGTGATTCGTCACTCGCCCGGCAGGCAGGCAGGCGAGGCTGTTCTCCCGTGCGCCCTTCTTTCTCTCTCTCTCTCTCTCTCTGTCACTCTCTCACTCTCTCTGCCTTGGGGGCCGCCGGTTGCCCCTCGTGTATGTGTGTGTGCGTGTGTGCGTGTGTCTCCCTCTCGGTCTCTGTTGTCGTTTCGCGGCAGCCGAGACTAACGCCGGCAGGTCGCGGGCAGGGCGGCGGGGGCAGCAACTGGAAACGGAGGATGATGTGAGAATCGATCAAGTTTCTTGGACGTCATGGACTTTGGAGGAAGGGGAAGGGGGTCGGGGGGGGGGGGGGGGGTGACAAGATCTTGTAGGGCTGCTGGCGTCTTCTTGTTTTGTGTATAAATGGCAATGCTGTTTCTTCGTTTTTTTCCCCGTTCCTTTCTTCTTGTTCTCTATCTCATCATCTACAAGCAACAGTTTCGGTTCAGTGACAGATCCTCAACAGACAGAACGCACATCACAATACTTTGTTCTTCTCTTCTTCCCTCGAGCAAATCACACACGTGAGAAACATTGTCGTACCAGCCAGCATCTGAACACATCCATCTCTCTCTCTCTCCGTCTTCTTCTTCTTCTTCTTCTTCTTCTTCTTGTCGTTGTAAGAAGAGAAGTCTGTGGCTGTTGAAAACAGTACCCGCGCACACATACACAACTCGCATATATACAACACATATATACGCACAAACACACGCACAAAACACCATACAACATCAAACAGCGCATCAACAACCAACACAACCACCCACAATGTCTTCCTCCTCCAACAACCAGCTCGTCAACCAAGGCCGCTCCGGCTACAACATCGTCAAAGGCGCCCCGGGCACCCAGCCCCCCCCCTCCAACGACCAAACCCGCTAAGTACGCCATCGCTGTACTCACAACGGGCGAATTTCCTCTTCATCAATAGACGAACACTCTCATAGTACACGCGGCGACGCTACTTTTCCTTCTTGTTCTTCTCTCTCTTCATCATCATCAGGCATGCCCTTCGGACGGGTAGGATAGAATCGGCGTTGCTCCATCATTGGTATTGTTCAAACAGTGTAAAGGAAAAAAGGGGAAAAAAAAAAGGAAAACAAAGAAAAACAAATGGTACAAGGGTTCGGGTAAAAAGGGACGGTGCATTGGGAATGGGAACTTGGGTGGGCTGGTCGCGTTGGGATATATAGACTGGAGGGGACTTCGAAGTCGCGGTGTTAGGGTATCAAGACGGGCTTTTTCATGTGTGTGTGTTTTTTTTTGTGTGTCTTTCTTTCTTTCTCTGTTTCTCCTACTTCTCCTCTTTCTCAGAATACACGATCTGCGTCAGTAACACTATTATACAGACTCGTTGTCTTTGCTTGGAATTTAGTGTTGCGAGGCGCCGCTGTGACTGAATGGAAGGGTGGTGGCATTATTTTCCCACGCAGAACCTGAACAGTTAGTATATCACATGGTGGAAAAGGAAAAACGAAAAAAAAAAAAAAACCCAGATATAAAAAGAAAAAGAAAGGGAAAGGGAAAAAAAAGAAGATGAAGATGAAACGAAAAAAAAAACCCCCAGATATAAAAAGAAAAAGTAAGGGGAAAAAAAGATGAAGATGAAACGAAAAAAAAAAAAAAAAAAAAACTCACTTCTCAAAAATAACCCCCAGCACATCCTCCACGTCTCCCCCTTCACCTCTACCTGTGATCCGCGCCAGACAAGCAGCAGCGTACCGCAGATGCTCGGCCGCCAGGACGATATCCGCGTCGCCCACGCCGTCTCGCGGCCGCGCCTCGTCCATAAAGTCGTCCAGGTGGGCCCGGCACTCGTCCAGGAGCTGCCGCTGGCGTGCCGTCACGCCCAAGAGCCCCTGCAGGGATGGCGGCATCTCCGTCATGGCGGAGAAGGCCGTCGTAAGCGCGTCGACCACGCTGCGCAGGCCGCCGTCCCTCGTGGCCGCCTCATCCCTGCACGACATGGAGACCAGGCTGGCGGCGAGACGCGGGTGCGTCGTGCCGACCGACTGCCGGAACCGGGAGAGGAGCGCCGAGAAGGTGGCTGGGTCGACGGCATCGCGCTTGTTGACCACCAGGATGGCCCCCGGGGCGCCGGCGGCCAGATCGAACGTCTCCCTGTCGGAATGGATATGTGCTGCTCCTGATGCTGCTCCCGCGCCTGCTCCTGCTCCTCCTGCTCCTGCTCCTCCTGCTCCTGCTCCTGCTGCCACCTCGCCGGATGCCCGCTCCACAGAGGCCAGCACCACGACCAGGTCCGACTCGAGAGCCTTGGCCCTCGCCCTCCGGATGCCCTCTTCCTCCACGGGACCGACGCCCTGGCCGCTGGTCCGGAAGCCCGCCGTGTCGGCAAACGAGCACAGGTAGCCGCCGATGTCGAGGCTCGCCTCCACCACGTCCCGCGTCGTGCCGGCCTCGCCCGACACGATGGACGCCTCCCGCCCGACAATCATGTTCATCAGCGAGCTCTTGCCCGCGTTCGGGGGCCCGACGAGCGCGATGCGGATCCCCCTCCGCAGCAGCTCGCTCCTCTGTCCGCCAATGTCGTGGTGGCGGATGCCGTCCAGGATCCCCGACACCCGCCTCGCCACGTTGCCCAGCAGCTCCGACGACGGCTCGTCAAAGTGCTGGTCTTCGGAGAAGTCGATGAGGGCCTCCATCTCGCCGCGCGCCTGCAGCAGCTCCGCCCTCCAGCCGTCGTAGGTGCGGCCCAGGGCGGCCGAGTTGCCGCGCACCGCCGCCCGCCGCTGCTGCTCCGTCTCGGCCGCCAGCGTGTCGCTGAGGGATTCGATCTGCGCCAGGTCGAGGCGGCCGTTGACGAAGGCGCGCTTGGTGAACTCACCGGGCTCGGCGTAGCGCACCGCCGCTGCCGCCGACGCGGCCCGGCACTGCGGGATGGCCGAGAGAACAGCCTTGACGGTGGCCGGCCCGCCGTGCACGTGCAGCTCGAGGACGTCCTCGCCGGTGACCGTCCTGGGGCCGGGGAAGTAGAGCACGAGGGCTTCCGAGTCGAGCACGCCGACCGGAGAGCCGGGGGACGGATGAAGGAGGGTGCGGACGGCGGCCCGTCGTGGCCTGGGAGGCCGCGTGTCCGGACACAGCGCGTGATAGACCTGCGAAAATGGTTCCGTTTAGCTGAATGCCCCCCTCCCTCCGCTCGTTGGCGCCGCCGCGAGATTCCGTCTATCTATCTACCTGGAGGCACGACGGACCCGAGAGGCGTATCACTGCGATGCCCGCCCGGCCCTGGGCTGTGGAGAGCGCGTAGATGGTATCTCCGATGGCGGGAAACCTTTGACCGTCATTGCTTTGAGCATGGTGAGCGGAGAGGCTGAAGGGCTGCTGCTGCTGCCTGGTTCGCTGCGGACCACGCACGAGACGGCGCCGTAGAGGAGCGTGATGCGAAGAACAGAGTAGCCGGATCTGTGTGCTCCTGTTGAGAAGGCTGCGTTTGAGCATCGGGGTTGTTTTGGGAGTGATTTAGGTGGTGTGCATGGATGAGAAGAGAGAGAGAGAGAGAGAGAGAGAGAGAGAGAGAGAGAGAGAGAGATGAAGCGCTTGCTGCTACCGGTCGGTGTCTGTGATGAAGTGATTGAGTGAGTTGAGTAAGTTGAGTTGAGTTGAGTAAGTTGAGTTGAGTGAGTCAGTGAGTAAGTGAGTATGTAAGTGAGTGAGTAAGTGAGTGAGTGAGTGTGTATAGTGTGTATGTAGTAGTAAGTAAGCAAGTGTGGCTGGTGGCTTGCCGTGGCTGCTATCCTATCGTGAGCTATCCTGAGTCCTGGGCTGGTGGCGCTGCACAGTTTTCTGGGTTTACTAAGCCGCCAATCCAAAGGGGCAGGCGGTAAGACGAGATGTTCCACCCGGCCTCTACTCCACTTCCCGCCCAGCCATGACAAGCTCGCGCGAACGACGTACCGACCGAACGACGACAGCTTGGTGTTGCCTGGCTGCCATACAAAACGTCCACCCCCATACGCAGCACGCAACAACCATCGATCCAAGCTCGCTCCCGATCAAGTCGGCCTCACACGAACCCGAGTCAGCCAAATAACGCTCGTTTTCCATCGAAGCAACCGATCGAGACCGTCCGGCGAGCTCATCATGTTCAGAAACAACTACGACAATGACTCCGTCACATTGTACGCGCCGAAGCTTCTCCATCTCCATCTCCACCCCCCCCCCCTTTCTCCTTTTCCCTTTCGTCCTCAAGAGCAGCGAGCAGCAGTTTCCGCTGCCAGAGTAGAAAAAAATAAGGAAAAAAAAAAAAATACTTGCGTGCTAATACGACCAAATCAGCTCGCCGCAAGGCAGAATCTTTCAGATTGAATACGCCGCCGAAGCAGTAAAGCAGGGTTCCGTCGTCGTCGGCATCGTCAGCAAAACTCACGCCGTTCTCTGCGCCGTCAAGGCAAGTTCATTAATCATTTGCTTTGCTCATTTACCCTCTCTTTGTTTTCTCCCACCGCAACTCTCTCTTTCTTTCCCTCGTTGTGGGGGGGGGGGGGGGGGGGGGGGGGGGGGGGGGGGGGGGGGGGGGGGGGGGGGGGGGGGGGG
>JABAEC010000042.1:59268-76339 GCA_013435705.1 Claviceps paspali
TTTGTTTCCCCGGTTTCCCCCCCCCCCCCCCCCCCCCCCGCTCAACAGAATCCACACATCCAATCCATTCTCCAACAAGGCAGCGTATTCCAGGGGCAAAAACAAGAATGAAAACGGATCAGCAATGAACTGACACCCTTTGCTCTTCCTCACAGAGAAATGCCGAGGAACTATCATCCTACCAAAAGAAGCTCTTCTCCGTCGACGAACATGCCGGCATTGCCATTGCAGGCCTCACCTCGGACGCCCGCGTCCTCTCCAACTTCATGAAGCAGCAATGTCTCGGCCACCGCCTCACCTACGGCCGCGCCATCCCCCTCCGCTCGCTTGTCGACATGATCGGTGATAAGGCTCAGTCCAACACGCAAATGTACGGCAGACGACCGTACGGAGTCGGCCTGCTGATCGCGGGCGTGGACGAAAAGGGTCCCCACCTGTTCGAGTTCCAGCCCTCTGGTATGACGGAGGAGATGGTGGCATTCGCCATTGGTGCCCGGAGCCAAATGGCCAGGACGTATCTCGAGCGCAACGTGGATGCCTTTGCCGACTGCTCGCGGGAGGAGCTGGTTAAGCACGGTCTCAAGGCCCTGAGGGAGAGTTTGGTACAGGACAAGGAGCTCACCATTGAGAACACGTCGGTTGGACTGGTCGGCATGCAGGCAGAGGGGAAGAAGGAGATTGAGCCGTTCAAGCTGTACGAGGAGTTTGAGGTCAAGCAGTGGATCGATGGCCTGGGCGAGAATGAAAGCGGTGGCGAGGGTGAGGGCGAAGAAGGGGAGAGCATGGATGTCGACGACAGCTAGATGGGAAAGAGAAAGAGAAAGAAAATACGTGGGAGCTAGGGCGGGAGAGAGGAAAGGAAGACGAGCTGCATCATGTATAATTACAGAGCTGAAACGCCGGTAGAAACGGTCGACCACGGTCGCCGACACGGATGATGAATGAATGGTGCACGAGCAGTAGGAGTTCACATCCCGACATAACCTCGTGGTCCCTCCTCCCCCCCTCCCCCTTCCTACTGCGTTCCCCACTCGAGCTTGAAGGCAGCTTCCGAGACCCTGTACTCCCGCAGAGCTCTCACGGCGGCGTCGGCATCGGTGGCCGAGACAACAATGTTCTCGTTGCCCGGCTGGACGAAGCCCTGCTCGGAAGCCTTGTCTATCCACTGAAGGATGCCGTCCCAGTAACCCCCCACGTTGAGCAAGCAGATGCCCTTGGTGTGTATGCCCAGCTGGTTCCAGGTGATGAGCTCAAAGACCTCCTCCAGGGTGCCGTAGCCGCCGCTCAGGCCGATGAATCCGCTCCCGGGCCCGCCGCCAAAGACCTCCTCTGCCATCAACTTCTTGCGCGTGTGCATGTCCTTGACGACGGTGGTGCGGCCGTAGACGGACTCGGTGGGCACGACCTGGCCCGTGGAGTTGACCGTCTGGTAGGTCTTGTTGCGCTCGTATCTCACCAGGGCTTCGGGGATGATGCCGTGGACGGAGGCGGGGCCGTTGAGGGAGCAGATCGTCTTTGCGACCTCGCCCATGAGGCCGACGGTGCCGCCGCCGTAGACTGTCTGGAGATTAGTCTCGGGGGAGGGTGAGACGAGGATGCGGGAAGAGCTTCTCACCCAGGTCGATGTTGTTCGCGGCCATGACCCTGCCGAGGTGTCTGGCGGCCTCGGCGTGGGCGGGACTCGCCCCGCCGCTGGAGCCGCAGAAGACGCATATCTTGGTCCGCGGGACACGGGGGCCGTCGTCGGCGCCGTTCATGACGCCGTTGTCGCCTGCGGTGGACGTCGTGTCGGACGGCATGCTGGCCCGGCGTGTCGGGGGTTTGTAGTGTCGGGAACGGCGCTCCGAAGGAGACGGACGAGTTTGGCGACAACCAGGCGGGGGATGTGCGGCTCTTGTCGATGGAGAGAGAGGCAGGACTGTGGCTCCAAACAGGTGTTTTTCTTCTTCTTTTTTTCTTCTGTTTGCTTGATGTCTGTGTCTGCTTGCTTGCTACCGCAGTTCGCCGAGAGGATCAACACGCCGAAGGATCAGCAGCTACGTCAGATGACGAGACGAGCGGGGGGGGGGGGGGGGGGGGGGGGGGGGGGGGGGGGGGGGGGGGGGGGGGGGGGGGGTGGGTGNNNNTTTGCCGCGCCGCCCCCCCCCCCCCCCCCCCCCCCGCGCCGACAAGGATACAGTGGACACGGGGAAACAACCTCCTCTCGCTTTTGGGAATGTTCTTGTTCGTCGGTTGTTGGCGACGAAGCGGGCAGGTGACTTCGGTCCGACAAGCGGCATTCCCTGAAACCCCCATGCCGAGCCAGGTTATTCCGTCCATTTGTCGCGGGGGGAAAAAAAAAAAGTTCACAAGTCGCCTTCGTTTGCCTCGAGATGCAAAGATGACAATCGACGAGGTGAGGCGGACTGGACTGCCGTTTGCTGCTGCCGCATCATTTCGCCTCCATCCCGGGTAAAAGAGGCGTCATTGATTGCAACGCCTCGCCCGTTGCCTCTTGCGTTCAACAAGATCTATCGACCCATCCACCTCGACTATGTAATATGTAATGTAGCCTTGCCGGGACGAAAACGTGGGCTCGACCGCGTGACACCAGATACCGCTTATCAGGCATCAAGCCGCATCCCAGCTTTTTCCTCAAGGGTGATTTGTGTTGCTCTGCTCTACCATGTAGGTGTAGTGTACGTAGTAGGCTTTTTTTATTTTATTTTATTTTATTTTTTATCATTTTGTTTTATGAATGTACTACGTAGTCGTGGTATACGTAGTATATATATTGGTGGACGGCTACACACAACAGCTGTCTCGAGCTAGCTGCATGTGGTAGTAGCTTTCGTTCCCCCCAATGAGACCGGGTGCAAGGGCCCCGCATTGCCATGTTGCTGCTTGCTACAAGCTTGCCCACCCACAGACGGATAGGACAGCAAGACACAATCTCCATCCACGCATCAAACCTCATCTGCGACGACGAGGCCATCTCGTGTCCGTCGGTCGAAACCATGCCCGGAGCTGACACGGCCATCCGCCGGCCCGAGGGCTCGGAACCGCAACCTCCGCAGCAGCAGCAAGGAAGTGTACGTGCGACTTTTTGAGCATCGTCCCAGGGGACGAGCAATCTCGTGGACGTCCCAGCTGATCTGCGCCATCTTGGCATGCCAGGGCTTCAACTTCAGAAAGATAGCCATCGGGGCCGTCATCTACTTCGGCCTGAATGCGGGCCTGACGTACTTCCTGAAAAAAGACCAGCGTGGCGTCCAGTCGACCGACCCCAATACCGGCAAGCCCATCACCGTCGCCTCCAACTTGGGCGACATCCCGCCCTTTGAGCTGCGTCCGAAGCAGCTCGATGCAGACGCGCAATACCATCGGATCCCGCGCAGGATTGCGCCCATATGGCCCCAAGACAGTCACGTCGATGTCGTTGTAACCATTTCTCCATCCTTCAACCCGAGCCCCCTCTCCGAGACCCCGTCGGAATATCTGGTGCTCCACGAGAAGGACTACAACCTGGGGGACGGATCGGAGAAGCGCGTCGCAGATGCTACATTCACCGTTCCACAAGCCGTCCAGAACAACGGAACGCTCTGGGGCCATTTCTACGTCGGTCTCTCGGGAAGCACCCTGGACCCCCATCAGCCTGAGTACGATATGGCCAGAGCCTTTCACTTTGCCTATCCGTTGACTCAGTATCTGCCGAAAAAGAAGGTGGCCAAGACGAGGAACCTCCTGGATGCTCGGACTGAGAAGGAGGAGACCGAGGAGCCAGACGAGCCCTCGGGTCCCATCATCAGCAGCCACTATCACCCCAACGTGAGCTTGTCCTTTGTCCCTGGCATGGGTGTAAAGGAACTCAGCCAGGTCCATCATGCCGTCAAGCATTTCCTTCACCTCGAGACCACTGGCGCCCGCGATGGCAGCGGTCAAAATGGCTGGTACTGTGAGTTGGACTAGAGAGAGAGAGAGAGAGAGAGAGAGAGAGAGAGAGAAAGACAGAGGGAAACGCCATGAAAAGCTGACAGTTTGCAGATCCCATCCTGTTCGTCAACAAATTCTGGCAGCTCAACAGCCACATGGTCCTACTCAACGAGACGGTCAAAGAATTGCCCCTGCACATCGACCTCACCAACATGGCCATGTGGAAGTTCAGCACTCTCGCGTCGATTGACTTGAACTCGAAGGAAAACGCTCGCAGAGCCGCGTTTGGCGAATCCGTGCCCGGCGGGGGCGACGGTTCCGAGATTGAGATGATCAAGGAGGTCCTGATCGACACGAACCCCATCCTGCTCGGCATCACCATCCTGGTCACCGTTGCCCATCTCATCCTCGAGACGCTGGCTTTCGGATCCGACATTGCCCACTATCGCAAGAAGAAGGACAACGTCGGCATCTCGGTCCGCTCCATCCTGGCAAACGTCTTCATGCAGGCCATCATCTTCCTCTATCTGCTCGACAACTCGCAGAACACGAGCTGGATGATCCTCGGCTCCCAGGCCGTGGGCATCGTCATTGAGTTTTGGAAGGTCACCACCGTGGTGGATGTGCGCTTCCGTCCAGCGCCGCCGGGATCGCTCCTCCCGTACTCGATTGTCTTCGAGGACAAGCACAAGCTTACCGAGACGGAGGAGAAGACCAAGGAGTACGACGAGATCGCCTTCAAGTACATGTACATGGTGGCTGTGCCCCTGCTGGTCGCCTACGGCATCTATTCGCTGGTCTACGAGTCCCACAAGTCCTGGTACTCTTTCGTCATCACCACCCTCGTCGGATCCGTGTACGCCTACGGCTTCCTGATGATGGTACCCTCCCTGTACATCAACTACCGCCTGAAGAGCGTGGCGCACATGCCGGCCAAGGCCATGATGTACAAGTTTCTCAACACCTTCATCGACGACCTGTTCGCCTTCACCATCAAGATGCCCCTCCTGCACCGGCTCGCCACCCTCCGCGACGACGTCATCTTCTTCGTCTATCTGTACCAGCGCTGGGCGTACACGACCGACTACACCCGTGTCAACGAGTTTGGTCAGGGTGGCGACGACGTCGAGCCCTTGTCGCAGAAGGAGGATACCGCTGCTGCTGCTGCTGCTGCCGTCGAGGGCGAGCAGGCCAAGGCAACCGGCGCTGACAGGGGCAGGGCCGTAACCAAGAGAAAGTAAAGGAGTTGCACGTGTCGTGTCGGAAGGGAGTAGTGGAAAGAAAGCATGGCGCGGGTCCCGAAAAAAAAAAAAAAAAAAAAAAAAAAAAACTCTTTACGTCTTGCGATCGCATGTCCCAGCGTCAAGCAAATTCTGCCCACGTAGTTTCGTGTTGTCTGCCTCGGACGACCAGATGGCCCAAGCGAGTGAATGAATTCCTCCCTACGACTACCTCCTGGGTGAAAGAGAGGGGTCGGTATCGTGGTATTGCGTCGTATGTCGTCACGTCCCTCAGTAAATCATGAAGACGTATTCATTAGAAAGGCTTCTTCAGGAGGACGCCGATTCAGGTTCCTCTCTCCTTCCCCCTTCCCCCTTCCCCCTTCCTCCTGGCCCTCCTCCCCGTCCTAGAGAAACGTGGCCGAGGGCAATTTCAGATCGTTGCTCGTCAAAGAACTCTTCATGCCTCATGCTCGTCTGCTTGGTTGGCAAAAAGACACCAAGGCAGGTAAATCGATTCCAAGACGGACTTGCCAGCATGGTGCTGGTGCTATTCTGACCCGGGAGCCGGCTCGTTCCTCGTCAGCTGCGTGGCGCTGAGGCAGTGAGTGGTGATTGAGCACCTTCTTTTCCCTGAACGTGCCGTCCTGCTCAACCACGACTACCGAGGAATACAGCTCGACTTTGCCCTCGCCACACGGCGGCGGTCCGAAGGCGTTCTCTCCATTTTGCCATCCGCTCTGGCACCTTGGGCCCCTGGACTCTTTTTTTTTTTTTTTCTTTCTCCCTTTGGCGTAACACCCCCTTGGAAGAAGACGAACAGAAGGGCGCACGCCGCTTTCTCCCCGTTGGAAGGTCGATCGGCTGCTCCAACCAGTTTGGGAGACGATCCCATCCCCCGATTTGCGAGAACAGCGAAACAAGCATGGTCTCGTCAGTGCCCAACGCCGCCACCTCTTTGGCATCATCTTCCCACCGATCAGCACTTTCCACCCCCTCGTTTGCCCGATATCCCCTTGGGAATGGCCCTGGTTAGGTCTGAAGGCGTCGAAACACACACACACACACACACACACACACACACACATACCTTCCACCCCCCCTCACCGGAAGATGAGCTTCCACACGCCGTGTCTTGACACCGACCTTCTCTTCCATGCTCTCCCTCGTCGCACCGCCCGCCAGGCCGCTGACCCAAAATCAAGCCCGGTCATGGGACGAGAACGGAACCAGGTATGTCACCTGTCTCAAAAAAGCGTCTCAAAAGAGCGTCGAAAGGGCGCAAGACAAGGATAAGGCGATTGGTCGAAACGCTCGAGACAAAACATGTGCTCTGGTCGTGTTTTTTTTTTTTGTTTTTGTTTCTTCAGCGTCCTCAACGTGCATGGTAAACTCGCACGCGGGACGAGGGAGAAAAAAAAAAAAGGAAACTGCTGTCCAATAACTGGCGTCACTTGCCTGCACGCTGCGTCGTGATACGAGTTGTCACGGCCTTGCATGGACTGACTGGAGCATTTCAGAATTCAGCCCCCCCCCCCTTCTCTTTGATCTGAAAGTCCTGCTGCTCCAGCACTTGGGGCAAATCATGGACAGGTGGTGTCGGGTGGCAGGGACGCAGGAAGAAGGGGGTGGAGGGCTGAGAGTCTGAGTAGGGAACAAGACCTTGGTTCCCTGATGTTTTTTCTTTTTCTTTTTTCTTTTCATTTTCCCCCCGTAAGGTGTGCAGAAACTTTTCTTTTTTTTCACCGCTTGCCTCATTCAAAGAGTGGCCCGGCTGAACCGCCTCGGAGGTTTGGACTCGAGCCTGAGAATCTGGTATTGGTCAACGGGTTTGGATTGCGTTGCCTCGCATGCGTTAGCTTTTATTGGCGTTGCCGTGCCGAGTTGGCCGTTTCTGATGGCGTCGACTTGGCGATGCCCTTGTCGAGTTGTACATGTTTCCGACAGACGGCGTTTATCCTATCGATACCCTTGTCAAGTTGGCCGTGCTTCTGGCAGACAGAGTCGACCTCGACGATGTCCTTGTCGAGTTGTACATGTTTCCGACAGACGGCGTTTATCCTATCGATACCCTTGTCAAGTTGGCCGTGCTTCTGGCAGACAGAGTCGACCTCGACGATGTCCTTGTCGAGTTGATCGTGTTTCCGACAGACGGCATTTAACCTATCGATACCCTTGTCAAGTTGGCCTTGCTTCTGACAGACAGAGTCGACTCGACGATGTCCCTGTCAAGTCGGCCGTGCTTCTGACAGACAGTTCCATGTCGAGTTGGCCATGTTCCCGAAAGACACCGTCAACCCACCAATACCCTCGTCAACTAGGCCATGTCTCCAACAGACAGCATCAACCCAACGATGCCCTCATCTCGCACAGCAGCGGCCCGTACGCCCCAGAGATACCACCGAGATACAAACAAAACCCCACTGCCAACAGCGCGCTTAGTACATCACATGTTCCATGTGCCTTCACATCCATAACCAGCAGTGTCCCAAACCTCGACCAATCAATGCATCGTCGATCCGTGCTACAAAAGAGCTCCTAGCATGCAGGTTCTGCAACGCGGTTCTCGTCGTCTACTTTCCTCAGCACTAGCTATCAGTTCGTGCATGCCTTTTCGTGTAAATAACCGTGTGGTGAAGGCGTACTTGCTTTGAAAAGCCGGGGGGTTGGGATGTTGGGGGGTTGGGGGGGGGGGGGGGGGGTTACGCCTTCACCCCTGAGAGATGAATGCCCGATCTGTATCTTCATTAGTAGATGCCGGGCTGAATCACAGCAAGAATCGAAACGAAACTGGTTGAAAAAAGAAAAGAAAAGAAAAGAAAAGAAAAGAAAAGACTTCTGTTTAGTTTAGGGGTATGTTTATCCTTTGTTTTGATTTGTTTCTTTTTATCACATACATCTCTCTCGTGTTTCTGAGACTGTAACATCGTCCCCGGTACTTGGGCCAGGCGTCATTGGACATAGCTGGCCTGTTCGCCGCCAGCAAGTCGGGTGTGGATTTGGTCTCACCGGCAGTGCTACGTGGTGCCCATAAGTTGCATTGACCTGCGCGTCAGCCGTCCTGCGTTGTAGGAGATGACACGCTTGGAGTCGCTCGTGTGAGACACACGACTACGCAGCTACAGAATAGGCCGTATCCTTGTGAGCGCGTTTGGCCTGTCCTGTACCAGTCGTCGGCCGTCGGGGTACCCTTTTTGAACGGGTTCAGAAAGTTTTTTCGTGATTCACAACCCCCCCTCCCCCCAACGCCGTTATGCCACAGACTACGCCTGTCTACTTTGCTCTCTTTTGGTTTTCTGCAAAAAGACACTCAACGTCAGGCTGACGTCAGATGCTTCTATATTCTTCCTCGATTTTGACGCCCAGACGCCTTGTTCCAGTGGAGAACAACTTTGTGAAGAATGCGAAGTGCTCTTGCGGCAGCAGCTTCACGCCCGGGTGTCAGCCATCGTCATTCGGCGCTTCTTTCATGTTTTGTGTGTAAAATAAAAAGCAAGACCGGATGAAATCTCGCCCGATGGATGTTGTATTTTGACACGAAATCGTGCGCCTTGTACATCTGAGTAGTGGTTACTGGCGAATTACCATGCGCAGTAGGGGTATGTGAATGGCCATCTCTTTTTGATACTTGTCGGATATAAGACTGACGATCATGACCGTGTTTTTAAATTCAACAAATTGACCGAGAAGTCTTAGCATCGTAAGAGGGGTAGCAGGAGTACATACATTGTTTTGTTGGGCGGACGAGTGAATAAGAAGAGATGGGCCTTTGCAGGTCGTTAGAACAATCGTTGTGTTGATAGTCGACTTGACTCAAGGATAGTAAAAAACCCGGGTGGCTGAGAAGGAAGCAATGTATTCAGCAACCTTCGCTTTAGACCCAAGGGCGGATTGGCCTCGACCTAGCTAGGGATTCGAAGCGAGAGGTTGCGCCGACACAAGTCCGGCTGATGTATACGACGGAAAGGACAAGCACAGCTGAAAGCGTGGAGGAGCATCCACCCGGTGGAATGAGTGAGTACTCTAACCGTTCAACAGACCATCAGTGCCCGAACAAGATTAGGGTGACGTACGGTATGTCTCTTTTAGAAGCTCTGATTAGACGCTGGTGGCACCGGCTGTATTACCGTTCACATGTCATGTCAGGATTTGAAAACCCACCCCTCATGCGGCAGATCATCAGCGCTCTGTCTTTGAAAACACGGCCTCTCTTATCTATCCCGCTGCCTTCAAAAACAGTGATACCGGATTTCCACTCGGAGGTAGACGCATTCGATGTCAACGCGTTGCCGATAAAAGAAAGGATTCAGAGGGGGAGGGGGGGGGGGGGGGGCTGGAGAGCAAAAGCCTCAGCAAGGTGATTTGCCGGGCATCGTAACGAGACGAGATGGTGCTTTACTCGTACAACGAGGGCGCCAGATTCTCCGCTTGAGCTATCCAGGAGCACACCTGGAAGATCGAGGAGGGTCAGACAACTCACGGCTTGGTGGCAGGTGGACGTTGTGCCTTCTGCCGAACTGTATACGAGCGCCCGGCATCACCAGAGTCGTGAAGGGGGCATCCCCTGACAAACAGCGGCTCGAGAAGAAGCAGGAGAATCAAAAAAATGTTGTTGTACACCCGCCGTAGCATGTTTGTCTCGAAACGGCCCAGTTGCCGACATTCCACATGGAGTAATGCTTTCGAAATTGTGCAGGACGTGTGGCACACGGATGGATGAGTGTAAAAGGGTAAAAAAAAAAAAAAAAAAAAAAAAAAAGCATGTGTCCATACAAGACAAATCGTTACCGTGACAGGGGCCGTCGAACGAGAGGTGCACCCGGGCAATGTCGCAGCTGCCGTTGTTGCTGCCGTTGGCGTTGTCCTGATGGCGCCTTGTCTTCCCGAGACGGGCGAGGGCCGCGGATTCGAGCTGTTCGGGTGTGTGTCGACGCGGTTGGTCGTAGAATGTAGAATGGATTTAATGTTCGTCTTGTTGGATGAGCAATGAGTATCGGCTCGTCATCGAGGGATTTCAATCTCAGCAGGCCACGCTTGGTTTTGATTTCCGTTTGGGGGGGGGAGGTTCTTTTTTTTCTCTTTCTTTTTTTTTCTTTTTCTTTCTTTTTTTTCCCCCCGCAACAAGGGGAGGAAAACCACGTCTTCCCAGCACTCTGCAGCAAAGCGTCATTGCATGTGTGCTGAACGGGCCCTCTGCTCTCAGTCCCCGGAGATGTCTTCTCCGCGGCCGAACTGCAAGGCGCCGCCCGGCGACGATGACTTCAGTTTTGGCCGGCGGCTAATTTACCTTGTAGGTTTAATTACCGATTTGCTTGCTTGTGGTTTGTTTGGATTGGGAATGCAAGCCCCTTGTCTGGCTGCGTGGGTCGCTTAGGGTGGTGCGTCACCCAAATACGGAGTACGTACCGTCCGTCCGTCGTCGTCGTCGTCGTCGTCTGGGACAGTGCCGGGAATAAGGAAACAAGGCTTCAAGGCCTCAAACTGTTTTCTGGCTAAGCAGAGCAAGTTGAGCGAGCACCTGTTAGCACCTGTCAGCACCTGTTAGCACCTTTCTAGCTAGCAACCTGTCTAGCTACTAAGCATCTGTTAGCACCTGGCCAGCACCTGTCATTACATACTCATATTATACTATACGTAGTAGTAGACAGTTTGCTGATCCTTGCTGTCAAGTGTCAAGCTTGATTGCAATTTGCTGCCAAGAGGCCAGACTGGGCGGGCTCGTGCTTGGCCCACACTTAATCAACAGCGCCTGGTCCCTGGTAGGAAACCAGTGTTCCTTCTTGTTCTTCTTTTGCTTCTTTTTTGCTCGTTCTTTCTTTGTTTTTTATTGTCCTCCTCCTCCTATTGCTACTAGTAGTACGTATGCTCGCTTGTCTCTTTCACCCAGCCGTACTCAGCCTTCAACGAAAAATGCCACTGTTCGACGGCAAAATGACGCTCGGACATGATGAAAATGAAAATGTAATGTCTGTGACTCGCATTGCGACATTGGGAAAAAAAAAAAAAAACACTTGCGACAAATATACAAGGACAAAAAGAACACCCCGAGCCAATCCAAGAACATGAATGAACGGCGTCATTTTTCACTACTTGCGGTACCCATGTTTTCGAAGACGAAGAAAATATACACTCGTGAATTTGGAGCACGGCTATTTTATTTTATTTTATTTTATTTTCCCCTTCTTTTTTGGCCACATCAATCAGAGACCAGCTGATTTATCTGCCGAACCTGGGGTGCATTTGTTCCGCACAGTGTACTATGTGCTATGTAGGCAAAAAAAAAAAAAAAAGGTTTGTTCCTGAAAGACGCCGTTACCGACGATGCGAGCCTGACTAGCCATGCCGAACTTGACCCCCGCCAAGCTCCGGACAACAATCTTGATTCAGGTGGTCCAGGAGTCCAGGAGACAGAGAGGGCCTGTCGAGCGGGCCTCTGTCCACCGTATAGGCTCGTTTAACATGGACGAGGGCGGCACCGATCAGGATCATGGACACAGGTGCATAGAGCATTGACTCGTCTATATAACCCGAATACGTAACTATTCAGAAGTCTATTGGCCGGGGGGCCTATGACGATAAGAGCATGCCTTGTCGGAGGAAGGGGAAAACGGGAGCTGGCCGTCCACGTTTCATGTAGAAAACGTCACCGAGGCAGACGAAATTTCACAAAAAAGAAAAAAAAAAGAAAGAAAAAACAATCCGATCCGGCTGCCCCCCCCCCCTCCCCCCCCCTCCCTTCCATCCCCTCCTGACCGATATATGAAACAGGATTCAAGGGCTGCTCCTGCGGGTGCTGGAACGCCCCGATGCACATTTACATTTCTCAACCAAGACGGATATGGAGTCTCGCTCCAGACCATGTCTAGAACGGTGGAAGAAGCAATGGCGTTGGCCAATTTTTATTCCGTACTAGTAGTTAATGACAACGATGGTCATGCACGGCCTCGCTGCCTGAAATAAAAAAATAAAAAAAAAATAAAAAAACATTGTTTCTCTATTTTGGTGAGCGCAAACGTCGCATCTGGTCCGCCGTGCACAGAGCGCACAAACCTACTACCATAGTAAAGTACTAGTAGTACCCGCGACATAAATCCATACATAAAGCAACATGTGATCCCCCCCTCCCCTCCCCAAGATTGATGATCCGGCAAGCTCCGATGCCATTTTATTCCTCCGGCGGAAATTGGTTCGGGCGTCCTTTTTTTTTTTTTTTTTTTTTTTTTTTTTCTTTCTTCCCATCAGCAGATCCGGCGCGCCAAGTGGTGGTCATGCCGGGACGCCCAAGCGAACGCCTCTCTGCAGCGTCTGCATATCAACATGGATTTGGCATTCTCCCTTCTCCCCTTCTCCCCTTCTCCCTGCTGGCGACTATGGAAAGCAGAGAGAGAGAGAGAGAGAGAGAGAGAGAGAGAGAGAGAGAGAGAAGAGAGACGTGGATGGATCGCACTCTGCGGGAAAGGTTCTTCCGGCGTGGGCTATCGAGAATTGGTCGCTTCGACAGGGTTCAATTCAATTGCTTGCTTGCTTGTCTTGTCTTGTCTTGTCTTGTCTTGTCTTGTCTACCACGCACCAGTTGGCCAGGCCAAGTCAAGATGGATACTGATTTTATGCAGCATGGGAGGGGGAAGGGGGAAGGGGGAAGGGGGGGGGGGCAAAGAAAGAAGAGAAGATGCAAAAAAGAAAAGAAAAGAAAAGAAAAGAAGAAAAAGAAGAAGAAAAATAGAAGAAAAAAGAAAAAAGAAAAAAGAAAGCATCAGAGATGCCTGGGTAGATGCATCATTCGCCAGATTGCCTTGCCTTGTCACAGATCAAAACTTTTCTTGTCCCATTGGTTGTTTTCTTCTTCTTTTTTTTCTTTTTTTCTTTCTTTCTTTCTTCTTCTTGCCCCCCCCCCCCCCCCCTTACCTTGAGAGAGCAATAGCCTTGTTTTGCTGTAGGTCGCTCGGGTCGTCGGCGCGCCATGGGGGCTCTCCCCTTCCTCTTCCCCTTCCCCTTTCCGTCTTCCCCTTCCCATCCGAAGGGCGAGCTACTACCAAAGCAGTTGGTGTCTGTCCGTCCGTCCGTCCAGGTATTCCCTTGAACAGCAAATCGCATCAAAACATGAGGAATGAAAAAAAAAAAAAATTGAATCGTCACCCCGCGGCGGCACGGCACATTGAAGAAGAACCTGTGGCAAGTGGCTGGCTTGTTCTGTCGTTGCATGTCTACCTGGGTGGACAGGTACCCGTCGTACCGAGGACAAGGTTGCCTCACTTGATGTACGATGTACGCTGGCCAGCCTGTGTGCGCGGTAGCCCCGGCCAAGTAAGTAATTCTGGTTTGGTGGCTTGGGACTTGGAAGATGCAGAGCGTAGATTTTGGGGGGGGGGGGGGGGGAGAAAGAAATTGGGGGGGAGGCGCCGAGGCCTGGGACGCGGGTCGGACGAAATGCGTCGTAGGTTTTTTTTTTTTTTTTTTTTTTTGTCGTGCTCATCTACAGAACGGCTGTTGTGTGTGTGTGTGTACCTGTGTGTGTATGTACCTGTGTGTACCTGTGTGTACCTGTGTGTTTATTTCTCCTATTGTCCAAGAACAAGACGAAACCAGAAGACGCATGTGACACACACGGTACCTAGGTACCCAGCAAGAGTCGTAGCCACCAACCCGTCCGTCCGTCCGCCCGCCCGCCTCCGTCACACACCACAGCGCCAGCAGGCCTTTTTTTTTTTTTTTTTTTTTTTTTTGCACCACCGTAGCTTTTCCACAGATCCCAATTCCTCATGCATCACGGCCCAGTTGTGCAAGGGACCAAAAAGAAAGATACCAAAGAACGACGGACGCCTGCATCAATCTACTTGGGAAGCCTCATCCCCCCCTCCCCTCCTCCTCCTCCTCCTCTCCCCAATGCCCCCCCCCCCCCCGGGTATTACGGCAATCCTGCTCGACGCTTCATCTCGGATTGGCAGCGGCAAAGCGTCTTGATGTCAAAGCTGCACAGACAGGATCTGGGCCTGTGTCGCGTGCGTCGACCTTCCGTGTTTCCCGCCCTCCCGAGTTGGCTGTTGCGGTGCCCATATGCATGTGCTGATTGGCTTGTCGTCGAGTTGCATTTACGGTTAGATGCCAGTTACCGAGCGGCGAGAGGGCAAAGTGCGGCAAAAAGAAAAAAGAAAAAAAAAGAAAAAAGAAAAAAAAAGAAAATAAAAGTAAGAAAAAAAAGAAGAAAAAAAAGAGGAGGGGGGCGTGTCTGGCTCTCTCGTCTGTTTGTCCGTATTGATCCATGTTGCACCGGAGCCGTGGGGGAAAGTGGGTGTTGATGGTGGCTAAAAGGGGGCGTGTGTTTTCTACTTCTATATACAGAGACACGCAGACAACAACGGCGTGCACCTTCCCCTCCCCCCCCCCCCCCGCCCACGTGCGACTAAATTTATTCGCGGAAAAGGGCCAAAAAAAAAAGAGACAAAAAGCGGAAAAGAAACCAAAAAAAGAAAAATGTCTCGGATGTGGTCTCAGTGAACCCAGGCCACAAGTGAGGAAGCTATGCCACACAACTCGCAACTCACTCATTCCGTAGCAAGGCGAGGCTTGTGCTTGAAAGAAGAAAAGAAAGAATAGAAAAGAAAAAAAAACCTTCCCCCCCCCCCCCCAAAAAAAAAAATACGGCGTTACAAAAAAAAAAAAAAAAAAAGGGGGGGGGGAGGAGGGGAGAGGGCAACCACGACCGCGGAATTCGGGTTTGTTATTTACATAGATGTGTGATATTGAACTGCTCGGGACAATGAAATGACGGGACGGCGACTTGCCGCCAGCCAGGGTTTCTGGTGGTAGGCTGCTGCAGTTTATCAGTTATACATACACACGGTCGTCCTATGGTTTTCCCGCCATTATGCATAGCGGCCACCAAAAGTCTGCTGAGTCACGTTCCGCACAGGACCTTGGATTGGACCTTTCCCCTGTGCGGCTTTGCTGTCTCCTTTTGTCTCTTGCTCTGCCGACAGGCGCACCACAAGGAGACGACGGCGGGCGGGTGACCCTGCGGGAAAAAAAGGGGACAAGAGGGGTGGCCCCCTGTCCTTGGTCGATGTCTGGTACTTGGTGCTGCTGCTCGTTCGGCACAGAGGGACCAGCTGTTCGGAGTGGCAAGACGAGGCCAAATCCATCTCGTCAAATGTGCCCAGAGCCAAGACGCCCCCCAAGATGCCGGCCCTTTGTGGCTGCATGGATATGCATCTCGTCGACATGAGGGATATTAGCAGGAACCGACCACCTGTGTGTGGTTTTTTTTTATCGCCCTGGATTCCCCTTCCCCTCCCTCTCTCCCCCCAAGAGAGGGCATTCCAGCGTTGTTGCTGCATCTCGTAACGGCAAGTCGCTTTTGCCATGACGGTCCGGCCATTTTTCGTTACATCTCCTCCTCCTTCCTTCTACAATGGGCACGGCCAAACGTCATTGATTCCTGGGCAAGACCATGCTCGTGAAGCCGGCTATGAAGCTACGGCCCGCGGCTCATCCACGCCAGACCTTCGCGAGGGGGCGTCTTCGTGACATGGAATCCCGAGTACGGATACTCCTTTTTGCTTGTCCCGATACGGCCGACGCCTCACTTCGTTTGAATTTCTGAAACTGACCAAGTTGCGCTGTGGCGGCATCTTGGCCTTCTATCTGAAGGGCAGATCATATTCCTTGCCATCTTCCTTGTTGGGAACGTGCTGTTGGATTCAGCCTGGTAGTGGACTGCCGCTCCTTGCCTTATCCGCGCAGCCCATCGTTTGCATCACACCCTAGACTGATCAGCAATAGGCTCATCCAAGACGAGAAGAATACAAAGAGGAAGAGTGAAAGGATTTTGGGGGGAGGGGGGGCAAACAAAGAAAGAAAGAAAACAAAAAAAAAAAAAATGGTAATACCAGATCCCAACGGCGCTGCAGACATGGCAGTGGTCTTCCGACGGCCGAGCTATATGATAGAATGATGCTTGGACCAAAAGAATGCATCTCGTATTGGATCATCAGTCCAACGCCACGCCATCAACGTGCGGCCTGCGCGGTTCAAGCTGGCGTCATGAAGGATGCACTGCTCTGGCGCATAGCGCTTGTGACAACAGATCCCAAGCGGACCATTCTGGAAACATGGGTCTGTACCGTTGCTAACCAGTGCGTTTTTTTCTCTCTCTTTCTTTTTTTCTTTTTTTCTTTTTCCTTCTTTCTTTTCTTTTCTCTCTCTTTCCCTGCCCCTTCTCCTTGTCGACCACCCCAATACTCTGGCTGGACCCCTGCCGGCTTGTGTGTACTCTGCTGCTCCAACCCCATGTCCTGCACGGCCAACAGACAAAAGACGAGACCTGATAATTACCGACAGCGCCGATAAGCTACAGACCGGAGGGTGCTCTTGCGACTCTACCACCTTGGAACCCATGTACCCGGTGTACCCGTAGGCGCGCCACTGATGTAGGTCATCCGCTGATCCGTCACGGCGAAACGAATATCGGCACCCCGGCCGAGAGGCCTATTTCCAATGCAATATGGTGTTGGGAAAAAGAAGAGACGGTACGCTCCCCTCCCCCCCCCCCCCCCCACCTCCCTTCTTTTAGGCCAGAAGCCTAAAGCGGGATATGTACCAATGGCGGAAGACACGTCCGAGCCGTTGATGGGGAAAGAAAACGGCCTGGTCGATCTGTGGCCCGTCTAATGGAAATAGTAAAAAAAAAAAGAAACAAGAAGAAAAAAAAAACACAACAAAAGCCGAATGTTGTCCGTAGTTTAACAATGGCCAGGAAGAAAGAAATGAAGGTGCCAAAAAAAAAAAAAAGCAACCTCACTGTGTGGCGCGGAGGGTGTTCCACGAGCCGTTGAAAAGGATGGGATCAAGTAGGAGGGTGGGGGGGGGGGGGGGGGGGGGGGGGGGGGGGGGGGGGGGGGGGGGGGGGGGGGGGGGGGGGGGGGGGGGGGGGGGGGGGGGGG
>JABAEC010000042.1:76348-142523 GCA_013435705.1 Claviceps paspali
CCCCCCCCCCCCCCCCCCCCCCCCCCCCCCCCCCCCCCCCCCCCCCCCCCCCCCCCCCCCCCCCCCCCCCCCCCCCCCACGCGGGTGGAAGGAGGCACCTACACCCACCCCCCTCCCCTCATCATCCATCATTCACACCCCTCTCTCTCCACTCTTCACAGCCCTGCACACTGGGGTTGGTTACGGGGTCGGATTAAATGGATGGCCGTCTCGTCCGCCCCCCCGCCTCTGACCCCTAATATGCCCCCAGCCGCTTAGAAACGACATGGTTTTTTTCAGAATGGCGTTTCAAACACATCAAAAAACAAAACAAAACAAAACAAAAAAAACATACCTTGAATTAATTACTGTAACGCCCCTTCACGTGACTACCGTGTTCTGCGAGAGCTTAACGCGGCACGTCGGGTCGGCAGGCACTACCGCGACGGGTTGTCTACTTGCTACTCCAACCTCAGCAGGACAAGCAGATCGGTATCAGCATCGGAGTCATGACGAGAAGGAGTGAAGTGAAGCAGAGCAGAAGCCGGCCATGCGTGATGCAACCAGTGATGTGACGTTGAAATTTCCTCAAGATGAAAGAGCAATATTGCAAAAAAAAAAGAAAAAAAAGAAAGAAAGATGCTTCAGGTGCTATAAGCTCCTTCTTTTTGACGGGGTTGGGGAGGGGGGAGGGGGGGGAGGGATGTAATAATAAGGTGTCAATGGCTTTTTTTTTTGCCATCCTGCGCTTATGCATGTATTGTTGACCCGCATGATTTATGCTTGTTTTTGTGCCCTTGGATCTCCGTTCAACAAGCCGGGGTATGCGACGAACTGAAATCAAGAACGACTGGTGTCGGGTTCCCACTGCCAATGTCTTACCATGAATTGAATCCCACTGACGCCATGTCCGTCAGCGTCTTAATCACTTTGCGAAGCATACATGACCAATGCGTGGTATAAGAGAGCCCCATGAAGATGATGAAAAAAAATGAAAAAAGGGGAAAGAAAGGGGGGGGGGGGGGGGGGGTAGGTGGAAGCCGAAAGCGTAGTTTGTTATGGCCCAGGATGAACGGATAGCGCGCACACCCAGTCGAATCCTAGAGAGCAGCATGAAGAGAGGAAGAGGCAGGGATCGTAATTTTTTTTTCTTTTCACGAGTATTTGTCTATGTATGTATGTGACCGTGTGTGATGTTCGCGTCTTTTGTATCTCCAGTGCAGGACATTAAAAGGAAAAAAAAAAAATAATAATAATAGGCGGGTCTAATAAAAGTGACAAAATTTCATGTGATTCTATTGTGGCACATGTGGGTTGTACATAGGCACAGGTTGATAGCCCGAAAGGTGGTGTAAGAATTCCCACTGCTGTGCCTCCCAGGCTGGCCGTGACATGAAATGAGCACTGCTTTGTGCCGGATTATCAGTAGGACTCTGAAGATGATCTGCCCCGTCGATGGGTTTCCGGATACTCTCTGATCGAAAGAGCTCCATTCGAGGCACAATGTTCTGCAATCCGGGCTCCATGGTCGGCGTCAAAAGTCTACCTAGCATAACGTCCTCCATGGTGAAATAGCTGACTAGGTGAAGCGTCCGTTCTTGAACCAGAACGCTAATGGTTTTCTTGACGAGTCCATCCTGCTTGAACTGGTACCAGTCCCCGAAGCTGCCGGCGACGTTGGCCGTCGACGCCCCGGCGGTTCTTTTCCTCCCCGTGCGTGACGTTCTTGGTTTGGCCGTCGTTTTTCGTATCGGATTCGACGAGTCATCGAGTTCGCGATAGATGAGGAAATTTCCCAGGACCCTGCTCGGTCCCCATTTCAGCCCGTCCGTCCAGCGCTTGATGCCAGAGGATCGTTCTTCAAAGATCACTACACTCCCACTCTTGATCAAGGAGTGATGCTCGGCGTAACGAGGTCGGCGCGGTATCCCATTCACGATGCCCAGCAAATACGCTTCAATAATGACCAGAGCATCTGTTGTAGATGCAATGTAACCTTGCCATGAAGGAATAAGCGGGCCAGTCGAATCACTTAAAATCATGCTATGGTCAACTGAAGAATGAAACCGAGTCAGCTGAATAGGATCTCTCAATTTTCTTTCCCGCCCCATGTTTTTTTTTTTTTTTTTTTTTTTTTTTTTCATACGAGAGAGCCAGTACGCCATACAGCTACGGTGCATAAGCTTATTAAAACGGGAACATACCTATCGCCCCTTGTGAAGAATTCGCACGGAAGGTATACATGATGGTTCAGATTGAGGGCACCGTGTTGGAACCAGTGGCATCGTTTTCTCTCTGGCCGAGAAAAGACGGAGGAGAGAGAGACAAAATAGAGTCAAGGTGAGAGAGGGAGGGGGAGCAACGGAAAGAATGGTTTCCTCAGATCTTCGTGTCGTTTGTCGCCAGTAGCCAGACGGATCTCTGCAGCATATGTTTTGCGGTCAATGGTTGAATCTCAAAGGGTGCCTGTTCGATGTCCAATTTTCTCTGGAAACGGGTACTCCTGAAGCCGTCTGCTTGCAGGAACGGCTCTGATCTTTATATACTCAGGATAATTATGCCGACGGACCAAACTGAACTGTTTTGCCGCTCAACACAGACCACGCACCTGGCCGCTACTGACTAAAACGATAGCGGCCACAAATTGCGGACTGGATGATGTAGGTAGATAGATGTGGTGCGAAACCCATTTCGGAAACGGAGTTCCGTCAGGAAAAAGCGTTTCCGGACTCTAAGCCTCCACGGATATTTGGTCGAGCACTCACACACCCCCCCCCCCCCTTCCTTCCCCTTTTCCCCACCTTCGACCTAACCTGGCTGTCCGCCTGGTGTACCATCGTTCGTAGCGTCGATCTTCCGAGATGTCCAACGGGTGGTAGGCCTGCTCAGTGTACCGCGAGATACCCATTAAGCAGACCGTTGCCGCATAGAAGGGCTGGATGAGCAAGTTACTGATACTCCGGGGCCCTGTTTGTAGTTGAACATGCATGTATGATCAGACATGTTCCAACAGCCGTTTCCAGGCGTCTTGGGTTTCCTGTGCCCAGGGCTGGTACGTGTTCTTTCAGGGGTGCTTGGAAGTACAGGTACAGCGCTTGCTGGGATCCCAGGGTCAGGAAATATCAGAACTCCTCACCCCCGACTGCCGAAGTTGCGCTAATTTTTTTCTCGCTATCCCGCCGTCTTTTGTCCTTTCTTTTTCCTCTTCGATGTGAGCAAGATGAAAGTTACCCGGTCCACCCACAGCCATCCTGACCTATCGGGATCAGATGAGACTTTTGGTATTGATCAACGGTGCATTGTTCCAGAGGATGTCAAAAGTGCTTCTATTCCATACACTCCCGCACAATGTCCTCCACGCGGGTGCGGCATTCATTTTTGGCTGTCCGGAACACGACAGCGACCATGGTGGCTAGTCTTCTCATGAGCGGCAGAGTCATCATCACGTCAGCTATCCTTCATCAATTCTGTTCAAGGGAGGGCGCTTTTTTTATTTTTTTTTTTTCTTTCTCAACCACACGAAGCGCATCCGAGCGGGTGCGACGACAAATGAAGATAGGGCACTAACGGCTGGCTGGGACGTCTGGCTGTGTGTACATATGTACGTCTCGGTCGAATCAACCAGTCGCTGGCCCAGGTTGGACTACCGTATCCTCCCAGATTGCCGCCGTAGACAGTGCATCCCAGCAACATGTGGAATCGTCCCTGCTGGCGAGGAACGACCCCCCGGAACCGGGCCTTCTTTTGCCTGGTGCTAAAACAGTCCAGGCCTTCCAGGAACACAGCGCAGTGCTCATTGGTTGATCTGGCATATTCCATTATCATCCAATGCGACCTTGGCTTAATATGTAAACCTATCCATGTTGTGCATCAAGTCCTCCAAGGGTGGCCCGTATTCCTTACGCCTCACTCCATCGCAGCCAATGCGTGACGAGACCCAGGGTTCTGCTCCGTACATAGACCGGGGGCCTGTCTTGTTCTATCGCCCTTCTCCAGGCCAGATTTTGTTGCCACGATTGGAACGACGGTCGTGAACACATTGCTCGCCGTGGCCCGTGATAAGACCTTTGTGCCCATAATCTTGCCGAATTGAAGGCGAAGGAGGTTTATTATGCCGCTAACTATTTCAAGTCTCGTGTAACTTTTTATTCCCGATGCAAGAGCGCCGTCAACGGCGGCTGTTCCAGGCGGAGAGAGATCCATTGGTCTAGCTGCTTATGTTAAGCGCATACAGAGGGCGGGAAGGCGGCCAAAGAAAAAAAAACACGCACAACGTGAATTGAAGATTGGTGAGCCCCACTGTCGAGTAGTAACGGAAAACGCGCTTCCGTGTCATCGTCCAACCTTTCAGACAGCATGAAGGCAGTCTGGCCGACAAGACGCTACCTGTCGGCGCATCAACCGAGAGTCCCTGTCGGGATAGATTCTTGTCGTATGCACCCGCCCGCCCTTTGTCGAGCGCGAACCGCCAGCTAGGACAAATGTCACCACCTTGGACGGCTTTAGCAGAAAAGGCGTTTTCCGGCAAGACAGATGCGTTGAGCGGCATGACTCGAGTCCAGTCCTTTGGCATCTCGTTTCCCGTGGCAGGGTACCACGAATTGGAAATACGTTGGTGTGTAAGCGAGCTTTTGGGGCCCCAACAATCTTGAAGTTGACGACGCGGAGACTGTGAGCATTGAGTAGACAGGACCCTTGAGGTCGATAGAAAGAACACAGCCGCGTCACATGACCGTGCCGAAACTCGATTGTGATTGGCAAATCGTGCATGTCGTGATTGTGGCAGAGAGCAAGCGTCGAGTCTGTGGTCTGTGACCAACCGCCAGCTGGGGGACTGGACGTCGGGAAGCGGGCATCGCACGATGTTTCAAGACGGCGTTCAAAATCTGCAAGGCAACCATGGCTAGAGAACTTCTGGCGCGGCGGCATCCATGAGTCTTGTGCCGTGTTCCCCTAGGCAGAGAGGTCTGGTCTTTTCAAGCAGGGAGAAGGTGACAAGACGGAGGCAGCCTGCCTGGAGTGAGTGGGCTTGCCTGCTGCCTGATGATGCTCTCCATGTAGCGGAGCGGGGTACCTGGTACCTACCAGTAGTACTATCTGCTGGACCGCTGCTCTCTCCCACCATATCACACAGCCTGTGGCCTGTGGCTGGAATGCAGCCGGCGCGGGCCGCCAGACGCATCTCCAGAAGTTCATCTCCAGAGTCCACGGACCACGGAACACGCCCTACAGGTGCAGCAGGTAAAGCGATGGAGGGGGGGAACAAGGCTGAAAATACTGGTGCTAGGTTCTAAGGTTCATATGAGTACTGGTACCTGCTACGACCAAGGTACCAGGCGGGCAAGACAGTACTAGTGGTGCTACTAAGAGTACTACTAGTAGTACTACTAGTACTAGTAGTAGTAGCATGTGCAGACGCAGTCGCGGTGACAGCCACAGTCCGGCTACGGGTTACCTCTGCCACTTCCCTACTACTACTAAGTAGCACTTCTTACTACTACTCTTACTTGTACTAGTAGTAGTAACTTGAAGTTGGTACTACAGTCGCTGATATCAGTACGACTACTACTACTGCTACTACTACCACCACTACTACTACTACTACTACTACTACTACTACTAGTACTACTACTAGTACTACTACTACTACTACTACTAGTACTACTACTACTACTACTACTAGTACTACTACTGCTGCTGCTACTGCTACCACTGTAGTACCTACCAGTCCACGGCCAGATGTACTGGGTACCTAGCAACGAGAAGCGAATAAGGGTTTGCGGCTCGAGGTTCGGGTTAAATAAACAAGCAGCAGCCAACTGGCCCGGCTGGCCACTCGTCGCTGACAGCTGGCAGAACCGTGTTTCAGTTACTACTGGCCCTTTCCAATCCATCCACTCTCCACTCTCCCCAAGACCCGCCCCTCACTCCTTGTCGTTTCTCATCCTTCTTTCGTCATTGTACATATAGCTCAGTCCTCTTCTGTAGATGAGCCCTATGATACTTTTCCTAGATGCATGTTTTCCATGCGCCATGCTTTGCCACCAGCCGGGACTTAACGCAAACACGGTAGATGCTATTTCATCTCAGCTGATATTGTGGTCTAGACCTCAGTGTCTTGCCCGCCGACTCCTCCACTTCTACTCGACCATACTGCATAACTACTACCCAGGCACTGAGGTAGGCAGGCATCAGTAGTAGGTGCATTTATCTACACACTAACAGGTCAGCAGGTACCTTGGCACCTACCTAGGTGCGTCTACAGGATCAGCAGATCTGATTTTCAGCTTATGCAGCACTACTAGTCCGTTATTTTATGACAGAGAGAAAGACTGCATGCAGATGGTGAACAACACGTCCCAAGAAGTCATTGCAAGACACAACACCCAACCTGCATAGGCTCGAGGTCGTCTAGCGTATAATGGTCATGATCATTATCTGGCGGTTGAAAATGCTGCAGGGCTCGTTCATACGTGGCCTTGCTTCTCTGTAGCACAAGAAGCAAGGTTTCCACAACAAAGCTAAGGCTACAACTCTACAACGCCTTCTCACCGAAGACTCTTGTTCCTCCGACTGCGCGGTTGTCTCTTTCTGAGGCACCTAAAGTCGGCCGGTGTACGATGCCCTGCTGATTGGCGTCTTCGCCATCATTATGGCACCACTTGGAAAGGTTTGAAAAAAGAAAAGAAAAAGGAACGTTGCAGAGGCCGCAGATCGCAGCGGCTAATCTTGAAGGTAAGGTCTCCTTGTCGCATGTTTTCAATACGTGAAGCAGCTTCCATTGATTTTCATTTGCGTCAAAGAATCCGTTTGGCTCGCGAAGTCAGCAGTCAGTCAGTCCTCTTTGCCCTGCCGTGGTCGTGTCAGGAACCCTTAGCTCCGGTGGAGTGAGCCAACCGTCCTGGTCGTTGAGTGGGCTGAGCGGAGAAGGAAAAGAGGGGCCCTGCAATACCGAAAGGATTGGCGTCGTCAATTTAAAAGCTACCCCATCATATTGACCTGCCATCCCGAAGAGAACAATGACCACCTGCCTGTCTCTTCACTCGAGTCTGTTGATCTTCTCGTGATATGCCGAGCAGGACCGAAATTCTCATGTTGAATAGGGAAAGCCGCTATACGGGAGGCCATGGCTCGCAGTTCGGGAATCTCTCGAGACTGTGATCTGTGCCACTCCATTCCAAACGTTGTACCCACATGAAACATCTAGATCAGTGAATCACCACCATGTGGCAACCGGGAGGTCGGACTGCTGGCAACAGCTGCCATGACGGACCGACAAGGTGTTGCCCATCGGATATGGAAATCTCTTTCTCTTCAAGTTTCTTGAAGCTTCCACCTTCCATGTCAAATTTGCCCCGTCCACCCGCAACTCGACACCTGACATGCCTAGCAAGAGCCGAAGCAAGACCGCCGTTGCGGCAGGACATATTTTCGCTTTGCTTCCGGGAATCCTGGAGACTGGAATTGATCAGTTCAGACACGGGTGGGCGGCAAGACGGGTCCTCGATCGCCAGCAGTCCCAGGAGGAGATGGGCGCCCTCGTCGGACCGTCTCCGCCCATCATTGACCAAAGCTGGACGTCGAGCGACGAGGCCTGGCTGATGGCCACATGGAATAGCTCGTCGACTAGGGCGGCTCTTGAACGTGTTGGAAAGCACAACCAGGAGCTTCTCAAGCTCTGGAAACTGTCATGTACCCTCATGCGGTGCTCCCCCGTGACGATTGTGTCTCCGCGATACGGACTCATCTACGACGGGTTCGAGCTAAATCAAACAATGCCGCCGCAGGGACAACACGGCGGTGAATTCTCCTTGTGGTCTGAAGGTTTCTGCAAGGCTTTATCTACTCTGGTCGTTCATTCTTTCTGGAGGGGGGATGCCAAACTACTTACGACTTTTATCCAATACGCCGTCATCTGCCGAACTGATGACCGGCAGCCTTGGGAGATGGCTATGAATCCATCGTCCTGTCTGGCGATGGAGACTGTTAGAGATATAGCTGCGTCTCCGAGACAGAGACATATACACCAGATGCAACAAGACTTCAGCGCGTCTCAGGCTGCCCACGGCAGAGAACTGTCGCTCGAATACGAGTTACTGTGTTATCTCGGCTCTATCATTGAGAAGCCCCCCATGAGTTACGCGGAGAAGCAAAGTGACGTGCATCCGCCTGTGTATGCCGTCCGCACCACGGATCTCAACAAGATACTGCAGGCCTTGAATACATTCAACCCGAACGGGTTTCCAATATTCACCCACTCGGATGTTTTTTTCAATGCCTCCAATTCGGTCCCTTTACATCATGTTTTCCCCAAGGCAGAAAGACTTTGCGAAATTCACATGCAGTCTTTCTTGTCTGAAAGCCGTATGGCGTATCGGAGAGTCCGTGTCAAGAACTCAAAACTCCGGGCTCCCAGGGTCTTCCACCCCAGTGTGAAACCTTTGGAAACCGAGTCAGCTGCAAAAGGGTTATGGAAGGATAAGAAACGAGGCTCGGGTGCAGAAGTCATCACGATAGTAGACGAGGACGACGAGAAACCACAGCTCAGCCTGGATTCTCCCCAGATCTATCACCAAAGGCAACAGATCTGCCATAGTAAAGGATGGGGCAGTCGGCAACACCAGCAGCATCAGCAGCATCAGCATCAGCAGCATCAGGATCAGGAGCATCAGCAGCACCAGCAGCAACACTGGCGGCAGCAGAGGCAGAAGCAGACGCTAGATTCGAATAGAGATAAGAGAAAGAAGAGGAAGAACTTTCATCGACAATCGACACATGGGACGATTCTCGGCTGAAAATTGGATGACGGGGTGGGGCGTTGCGAAAATGCAACAATGAAGGACCATCGGTCACCAGGCAAGTGGAACCTGTGTTTAACCTTTGACAAAAAAAAAAAAGAGACAGGAGAAAAGATAAGGCAGTCAACAGAGAAGGTCATGGTGAATTCCACGAAGTCTTTGTTCTTGGAATAAATATGACGAGATGCTGAGCAGAGTCTTGGAACCACGATCGAGAGCATCGCAACAAACGCAAGCTGGCGATAATATGACACCATGGATACCTTTTCACACACTCTTTTTTTTTTTTTTTTTTTCAGAAATACAAAAACAATTTTTCATCCAAACGATCACATCCCCTCACTGTGCGGTGGTACCACCTCGATCACGAAACGTAGGGTGGGCGATAATATCAAAATCATATAATGTTTAAAGAAAACTTTGTGGAGTCGCATGATATTGGTGATAATTTGAATCGTCAATAGTTGAGTTGAATTCACCCGGAGAATTGAGCAGAGTTCAGTCACGAGGCCTTATTTTTCCTCCTCCAGGACTTCAGCATCGCCATTCTCTTCCTTTGACACCTCATCTAGCACCGAACCGGTCTGGTTCAATAATTTGGCACGAACGTCACCCACTCGGACTCTGGGTTTTTCTTCCTCTCTTGTGGGCGGGGATTTGGGTGGCTCTCGCAGCCTTATCCCCTTCTTCTGCAGAAGGTACGTGCCGACTACCTTTGTTTTTTTTGGGTTATGATGGAAGCCGTCACCGGTGAGCCTTTTGTTTCTTTCTTTCTCTTTTCTTCTTTTCGTTTTTTTTTTTCAAATATACCTCTTTTACCATCTCTCGAACATCGCTGGGGAATTCAAATTCTTTTGCAGCTTATCATCTGGTATGGCATACAGTATTTCGTATTAATCATCTTGATAATTTCGATCCCCGTCGTTCTCATCGTCTCCAATCACCAACGGGTCGAGTCTAGACACTCGTGAGTGCCATCCGAATGCCACGACCGTCGATTCACGATTCCTGCAATGGAAATTCAAGCTCTCAAGCGCACGCTCAGATATCTGTTTCCTTCTCCTCAGAGCTCCTCTGAAGGCCGTGATCAATGGCGCTCTCGGACGGTTTTCCTGCTCGCCGCGATGGGAGGCTGCGCTGGTATGGGCAATCTGCTGCGCTACCCATCCCAGGTTTTTAATAATCACGGCCTTCAGTGGTTCATTCCTTACCTCATATGCGTGTTTCTGATTGCGATTCCTGTGCTCATACTCGAAATCGCCATCGGTCAAGCCTACTGCGGGGGATGCGTCGTTGCAAACAACTTCATTCACCATCGCTTGAAAGGCCTGGGCCTTAGTCTCCTCTACGTTGTGCTCGTCGTCAGCCCGTACTTTGTCACAAATTTAGCATGGGTAATGCGATTCTTTCGAAGCTCATTCCAAAAGCCCCTGCCGTGGAAGGGAAGAGGTGAGGCCTTCTTTTACAAAGACGTCGTGGCGAATGTCGAACCGGTGCCGGGCATCTTGTCGGCGGACGAGTCCAGGGTCCTGAGGTATGCTTCTTATCCCGGTATGGGCATGGTTGCAGAGACAGTGGGATGGTCTGTTTTCACGTGGTTCCTGGTATGGGTCTCGATTTTCCGCGGCACAGGACTCACAGGACGAGTCGTCTACTTCACAATGGGCCTGCCCATTGTCATGACCATCGTTCTCATCGGACGCTCGCTGTCCTTGGAGAACGCGTCGAGGGGTGTCAAGCTCTTTTGGGCCACCTGGAATGGAAGAAAGCTTGCTGACGGCGAAATCTGGCAGACGGCCTGTGGACAGGTGTTTTTCTCGACGGGCATCGGATTTGGCTACTTCACCTCATACGCCTCCTATAACCAAAAACACTCGAATGCTGTTGTAGACTCCATTCTTATCGTCATAAGCAACGTTGTATTTGAAAACGTTGCTGCATTTGCTGTCTATGGCGTTGTCGGCTTCTTGGGCCTTTTCCCGCGGGACGGTGTCCGTCTTGGCAGCTTCACACTCGGCTTCATCACGCTTCCATCTGCCGTGGCGCAGATGCCCGGTGCCAACGTCTGGGCCGTCCTTCTATTTCTCACTCTGATGGTTCTTGGATACAGCTCTGCCTTTACCATGGTTGACGCTATTGTGACTCTAGTCATGGATGCGCAGCCTCGTTGGAACCGGGCCATCGTGGTGGCGTCAGTTGTCATTTTGCTTCTCCTCGTATCTCTTCCGTATTGTACCGAGTTCGGGTACTACCTTCTCACCGCAGTCGACCGTTGGGCAAACGATGTCGCGCTGGTATTCGTCGTCTGGGCCGAATGTGTGACGTCGACGACAATGTATCGCTGGAAAGACGTCACAGAACAGGTTGGTTTCCCCGCATTCGTCGTCTACAACAGCGGCTACTTTGGCGGCACGGTTCTCGGCGTTGCCTTGGGCCAGACAGTTTCGCCTGTCGTCGGTGCAGGCGCTGGTTTCGGACTCTTTATCGTGTGTACATCCCTCTCTGTCATCATCGGAAATACGCCAGACTCGCCAGCCCCAAAGTGTTGGCGCAGGAACATCCTGATGTGCCGGTTGTGGTATGCGGCTTTATATTCGGTACGTATGTCTCCTGTCGCAAAAGACCGTCAAGAGAGAAAAAAAAAAACAAACAGGCGTCAAAAACCTGACATGATCCCATTACAGGGCAATCAGCTCCGCCGCGACCTGAACGAAACCGTCGCCAACGGCAAGAACTGGAGCATTCCGTCCTCGTGGGCCCCCCTCATTCGTTACGTTGCGGCTCCCATCCTCGCCATCGTGTACAGTTTCTCGTATCGCTCTTTTTACGCTCTCCGTCAGGATCCCTTGCACATTCTAGGGTTTTGCATCGGTCATGTTGCCCTGCTCATCATCGGGCTAGGCTTCATCGTCCCGCGGTGGCTGGATGTCTTGATCCCGCCGGAGCGCAGGGAACAGGGCAAGATAGATATCGGGGCGAATGTGTCTCTGAAACCTCATGGGTCCGAGGTTGGTGACGAGACTGCCAGGATGGCGAAGTCGTCTGATCAACAGGGGAGCGTGGAGGATAATGACGGGACCACCGAGTCAACTACCAACAAGATGTCAGAATAGAATCAATCAAGTAGCTGAGCGTCCCCCCCCCTCCCCCTTGTCGTATCGTCTCTTGTTCTGTTTTCTTCGTATGCTCTCTTCTCTCCAGTCCATAATAAACAGAAACCAACTCACGTAAGTAGCCGCGGCCACAAACCCAAGTTTCCTCCCTCCCATCCAAGCAACTTTACTCGTCGCCTCCAAAACCACATAAGCGCTTAAAGCTTCATTGGCTTCTTCCATGCATTAGCCCCCTAATGAGGGAAAAGAAAAGAAAAGAAGAAAAGAAGAAAAAAGAAAAAAGAAAAAAAGTCATCCATCGCTCGGACAAAACAAGTGTCATCTCGCGACCGGAGGGGATTGTGAGGTGGTTCAAAAAAAAAAAAAAAAAAAAAAAGTCAAAATCTCTGCTTGTCGCATTTAAGCGGTTGCAAGTGCCGCCGTGAATATATATGGCTGCGCTGACTGATGGAAATAAAACTGCTACAAAAGGTGAAGCTCTCCATGCTAACATGGTGCTCTTGCTACACGAACACTCGCTTCTTCTTCTTCTTCTTCTTCTTCTTCTTCTTTTATTGTTTAAAAAAAACGAAAAACTCGCCTTCCTCTCCTTTTGCTACACCATGCGTGTTTGCAGCTCGTTGCTCTCGTCACGCAAAACCCTGAGCTGCTTGCTGAATTCTTTATTCACCCACTCCCAGTACGAGGTCCATACTCCGGCCGCGCCAACATTGCTCATGACGGCTCCGGCGTTGCCCGTCATTGACTTCATCTTGTCTCCGAGCAGAAGCGTGACTCTGAGGACGCTTTTATTGGCCTCCTCCTGCTTTTCCACGTCCTGTTTGACCGCGTTGTCCTTGAGCTTGACGGATAAGACGCCTCTAAATGCCTCTGCAATTGAGTCTAGTCGGCGAGCCGTCTCGTCGGGATCAATTACGATCAGCTTGGTAACCATGAGATTGCAAAGCTGCCGGATGTCGTTGTCGTCCTTCAGACCAGCCACAACACGATCGTAGAAATCGATATTGTTGATGCGAGTGAATGCTGTTTCCATCAGGGCGTACAACGTCTCGTAGGCACTCTGGCGTTCATGTTAGCCAACGTGACTCTACTCTTGTACGTCTTGGAAGCGGAAGAGTAAAGAAAGACGGGGGGGGGAGGAAGAGAGAGAATGACTCCGACTCACCTTTCGGACTTCCAATCCGTCATCGACAGTATGCCTGAATGGGCCTAGCATAACCTCCTTAACCAGTTCGGGCTTGATCACAGATTCAGCCAAAACAAAAGGCATCAGCTCTCCAAGATGTGGTAGAATAAGGTCAGGCTTATTGTGAGCAGCTGAGTTGAGTGTGGTCATCGCTAGTCTTCGGATTTCCGTATCTGAGTCTTGCAAGATGGTCAAAAGCATGCTGATGAGTGTCGTCTTGAGCATGGCATCGAGGCCTTCGTCGCTCTCCGGCAACGTATAGCGCACAGCCTGAACTGCCATGCCCCGGATGCTCGGCGACTTGTCTTTCAGTACAGACTACATGTGCAACTCCAGTTAGTACTCCGACACTGCCACAGAAGAAACATGTGATGGAAAACGCGCACCTGTAACTTGGGCATAAAGGCCTCGGGGTCGAGGGTGACGAGCCGTCCGACACACTCGGCACAAACAACTCTGTTATCATTCGTCTCCGAAGCGCTCAGCAGCTGATCCCAGATGGGGATCGCATGCTCGCCAATGTTGGCTGATTGAATTGTCGATGACTGGAGGATTTCCTTGATCGATTGGATGAGGAGATACTGGGTATTTCCGCCAGCCTGCATCTGCTTCAAGATGACGGGAAGAAACTGAGCGACGTTTGCGGATCCAGCGCGGCCCAGCGCAATTGCGGCCGCCAAAGAGACCTTGTCGGGTTCCGTGTGGAACTGGCTCAGAAACAAGTCTGGCTTCAGCGGTGACTTTGGTCCCAATCTCATTCCAGTCTCTCCGAGCACGGCGAGAGCGAGGCTGATGCGGGCCTCGTCGCCATTCTTAGAGCTGTGTCGTAGCTCAGAGATGAAGCTATCGACCGACACACCCATCGAGCTGTCGCCAGTAACCAGCAGGGTACCGATAACCTTGCCCACGACAGAGGGATCTCCAGACACGCTGACATCATTCAACAACCCATTCATGAGGGAATGGCTCGCGCCGCTCTCCCCAATATTGGCTACAAGCTCGAGAATTTGATCCAGCACAATGCTGGCAAACTGGGACTTGAGGAGCTGACAAAGCGAGGCGACCATTCCTTGCGAGACAATGACCGCGGAATGCTCCGGGGCTAAGTTTGCGAGGATCAGAAGAGCTGGACTGAGGAGATGGGTGTCACCATTCGTGACGGCCGGCATCAGCGCCGACACAACCCCCTCGACAGTCGGTTCCCCTAGCCTGTTCTTTGAGGCTCGGGACAGAATCAAGTGCTTCAAGGCAACGGCGCTCGATCCACGAAGAGCTCGATTGGATTTTCGAAGCTGAGCGGAGAGCTCGAGACACACTTCTTGAATCCAGACAGTGTCGAGTTGTTCAGGGTTTGTCGCGAAGGCCGCGACATTGTCGACCGCACGTACCGCGGCCAGCCTTGTGGTCTCGTTCCTAAGCCTGTCGCGGAGGATTTCAAGAGCCCTCTGACGATCGGCAGCTGATAACAGTCCAGAATCGTCTGCCAGTGTTCTAGACACAAGAACTCCCAGGGCGTGAATGGCCCTTTGACGGACTTCTGCATCAGCATCACCTGCAGTGGATCTGTCAGTGATGACGTTATATAGTGTCTGTAACTCTGACTTGAACTTGGAGCCTGAATTGCGCGATCGAGGTGGCGTGATGGCCTTGACTAGCTCCTCAGAGGTCTTGATGGCTTCGCTCGAAATCTTGTAAAATCGATCGTGAACAGCCGCAGTCACGCCTGCGACAATCCTGGTCAGGTACGGCTGCAGGACGGACGAGGAATGTGTCTTCGAGATGTCACTCATGAGTCTCAAGGTCGCGACTCGAAGAGTGCTGGGGGTTGCGGAAGCAGAGCCGCCGGCAGCCGCGAGCGATGATGCCACTGCACCGGAGCCGCCGGACGTTGCAGCATCGAGTATGGGTCCGATCAGGTCGGCAAGGTACGAGGCGAGGCCTCCGGATTGTACCAGGACAATGTCATCGAGCAAGTTGATTATAGACTGCCGCGTGGAGACGGTCTTTCCCTTCAGCTGTTGAACAGACGCCTTGACGATGTTTGGGGTAAGTTGAGCCAAATCTGCCCGAGGACCCGTGGCAGGCACCTTTTCAAGCACTGGCGACGTGAGGCCGGATCCAGCCATGAATTGTGAGACGGTGGTGGTTGCACCAGCACTGCTTTGCCGTCGCCTCTTGCGATTGAGAGGTGCGTTCGTGGCAGCAATGGGCTCAGGTTCATCCAAAGAAAGGTTGGCTATATGGAGTCCCTCGCCCGTCTTGCGAACCAGGAGGCTTAGTGCCGAGATGACTTCTAGGCGCACATTCTCTTCTCGCTCGTCGATGCGTTTCACAAGAGAAGGGGCAGCTTGTTTGTAGAGCACCCCATTATCCAGAAGGTCTCCACTGCCACGAGTTGAGATGAGTGTGTAGAGTGTCTTGGCAGCACAGCGGCGGACCTTCCAACTTGCATCGTCGTCGTCGTCTTCGAAACCGTCGTCGGCATCGAACTCGTCATCTTCCTCATTTTCGGCCTCGTCTTCATCCATATTTACGTCGTCGTCGTCGTCGTCGTCGTCCTCATCAATTGCACAATTGGGGTCATATTTGAGGTATCGCAGCGCAGATGCTATGACGTCCCCGGTGAAAGAGCGCATCTCCTGTGGACAGGATGCCAAGAACGCCTCCAGCGAAACCAGCGCTGCCTCTCGAACTTCATTGAACTCCAGGCCAATGTCATCGCCATCACTCATCCTTTCAAGATGGCTCGCAAGCTCCACCTCGGATAGAGCTTGTAGCAAGAACGGCGTGGTTTTTGCAATGTGCGGCCCGAACCGGACAGGAATCGAACGGGCCATACTGCCCATGATGGAGATGTAAAGACGGCGCGTCACAGCGCTGGTTTTGGTGTCGGCCAACCTTGACGTCAGTCTCTGGATAACGTCATACAAATGCTCGTCTGTGAGATATATGGCGAGCATAGAAATAGCAACAACAGCCCGCTTCTTCACTACCGAAGTACCCTTGTTGCTTTCAAGAAGCTGCATCACCACTTGCTGCAAAGCCTCGACCTCGACTGACTGGAGGAGAGGTCCAAAGCATCGGACCACCTCAATCAAAACATCGACGGCCTCGGCGTTGACCTCGTTTTGATCTTGGAGCATACCCATTGGGGCATCGGGCAAAGGGACCCTGCCTGAAAAGCGGGCTTGATTCAATGATGCACTTGGCCCGATCAAACGAGGGATAAGCACATGACGAATGGCCTCACAAGCCGTCTGGACATCGTTTGCAGCAGGGATTCCCGGCACGGGACGGGGGAGGGCTATAAGAACGGATCGGAGCGCGAGGGCAGGTACGGCGGTATCGACGGAGTTTCGCAGCTTGAGGGACGATAGTTTATCAATCATGGGCGCAATAATGGGTGCCGGGACCTTGCCAACGAGAGGTCCCAAACTGAGATGGCACAGACGGAGGAAGAAAACGATTGTTAGAACTGGTGAGCATATAGCAAGACGGACACGACGACGACTCACCACTTGATGGCCAGGTTCTGGACCTCGCCATTCTGGTCATCGAGTGTCTTGATAATGCCATCGACAGCCCGCGCGGCTGCGTTGTAATCGTGCTGGAGAAAGTCTGGCTTGGCATTTTGTAGCAACTGCAGCAAGTCGTTCAACGACATGAAGCGGAAGTCCGGATCTGAATCACCAAGCTTCTGCACGAGCGCCGTCACCAGTTGGGGACTGGGATTTGCGCTAGAAGTCGCCATTGTGGCGGGGCGGACAATGACGAAGACGGTTGAACAGGGACCGGAGGGAGGGGATTTGGAATGCTGCGAAGAGGAGGCTGGATGAGAAGAGAAGAATAGAGAAATGGTTGACAATAAGCCAGACTGGACGCTGTCTGTCTGGATATTGCACTCAGCCTACTAGGCACGGCATGGAAATGAAGTCGGCCAGGTGCAGTGACAACCTACTAAGTACTAGTGACTGGTAGAAGTGAAAGACGACAATGTACCTCTTATGTATCAAGCAGTTGGTGGCAGTTGGTGGCAGTAGTGGGGTCGGCTGACCCAAGCTCCAACAGCTCCGACAGCTCCATTGTTCCTTCTTCATGCCCCGCCAGTGGAGTGGCCGGCCGCCCGGGCAGCCAGGTCCAACGGAGAAGGAACACCACCACTACCAAGTACTACATACTAGTAGTACTAAGGGATCAAGATGCAGTGACGAGTACAGAGCCCAGAGGCGGCAGAGAGCCAGTCAACAAGCCTACATTTACCAGGCAGGGGTCTTCTATCATGCTCCTGCGTCAAGTTCCAACGCTCTATGCTTCCAGTATCCCTCACGAATCGGATCCCATTTCTCCCACAGTCTCTTTAGACATAACTTTGCCTCGCTGATCTCTCCAGACTGGCTGTGTGCATCTGCCAGCAGATCCAATGCATGTGAGCTTTTGACGTCCTCACTCTCTTCGCCGAGATCCTTGACGAATTGACTCGCAAACTCAACAACACCAGATAAGGTCCTGCCGCCCTTGGCAAGGACGCCACGCAGATAATTCCAGCTCGACCGGTTCTGCGGCGCAAGAAGGATCTTCTCCTTTGCATAGTCGAGCTCTCGGTCAACTATGGAAGCGGGAATCCTAGCATCATGGGCCGTTGCAGGCAGGTCAGCTGTAGACACGGCGGGGTCAGAGAAGACGAGGAAGAAGCGATGGGCCCAGGCCGAATTGTTCCGGACATCGCTTTCAATCAGGTTCTGGGTCGCGGCGAGCTCAGTAATGTTCCACATGCCCAGCTTCTTCACCAGATACTGCCGGTAGGACCAGACGTGGTAGTTCTTGGCGTCTTCATCCAGCATGGTGTTGATGAACTGGATTTCAGTCCTGCTAAGCTTCTTGACAGTCTCTTCTTCTGATTCGATACTGGGATAATAGTAGTCCATGAGCAGTTGACGGTGGTGCCAGATCTGGTAGTTCTTGAGGTTTGACAGGGCCACCTCGTTGAGCCACGTAATCTCTTCCGGGATCGGAATTTTCAGCGTCTGGACAATCTTAAAGCGATAGAGCCAGACGGTATAATGCGCCGGGTTCATCGAGATGATGTGCTCTGTTAGACGAAGGCATCGTGGGGAGCACTCCTGCACAGCCATGGCGGCTCGGAGGTAGGAAATGCCTGGTGTTGTCAGCGGCATCGTGGCAAAGTCATCGTCGACGTTGACCCACCTTCAGCGTAGTCATCTGGGTATGCAATCTTGGCGAGGGCGTCGACAGGTTCGCTGTGAGGTATGGGAATGACATCGTCCCACTCCGGATCGTTGGCAAGAGAGCCAGTAGTTTTGCCGTAGAGCTCCCGTTTCAGGGCAGACATCTCTTTTCTCCTCGTCTTTTCTTCGATAGTTTCTTGTTCCGACAGTTCACCGCCGTTGTTAACGACGGTTTTCCGCTTCGACAAAAACTGACGGTGAAGAATGTCCAATGCGGATAGTCGAGCCTGTTTGAGGGCGCGTTGCTGAAAATCTTCAATGTCGTAGGTGTCAATGTCCCTGCCGCTCTTATCCTTGCCCCAGGTGTAGTCTTTGCGCAAACAACGAATTGGGAGACCGTCTTTGGTGACTTGTCTCCAGTACTCGCGCTCCGCCTTATTCGATAGAGGAATCCTGTGGCCGAGGACAGGGATAATAAGCTTTGTGTATGTGTTGGCTGTTCTTTCCTGGGGAGTGAGGCCGGGAAATCCAACCTCTTCGAATCTCTTCTCGGCCGGGTTCGTTTGGTAAAAGCGTTGTGTCGCGCGCTGGCCGACTGTTTTTGGAGCAGGTTCTGGAGGTTGAGGGGACCTCTTATCAGCTTTTATAGTCGAAAGTTTTGGCCAAAACAGATTCGTTACCTTTGGACTCTGTTGTATTCCCCTTTCCAACCGCTTTTGCTTTGGGCGGCATGTTTGCGGCGGCGATGGCGGGGTAAAGATGAAGAATGGATAAGATGTTGCGTGGTCAAGCTATTGTTCTCTATAGACTCCACCAATTTCCAATTTCCTTGAGCTCCCTTGCCCCCCCTGCCACAGGCCAGCACCAAAGCCCGTTAGCCTGGGCGGGCACAGTCGACCAATCATGAGCAGCAGTCTATAAAACTACTACGTAGTACGTATACATACTACGTAGTAGTACGTAGTAGTAGTTCACGGGTCGTGTCGTGTGGTGGTTGGTTGCGATAGCAAAGTTTTCATTCACCTGACCTGTACTAATGTTTTCTTTTTGTTTTTTTTTTTTAAAAAAAAAAGGAGACAGAAAGAGATGGAGGAAAACAAACAAATAACCTCAAACAAATTTTGTCACCGAGACACTGCGTCGATGACGGACTATATGCAGTCGGTCCAAGAATTTGGTATTTATGCGCAAAGTATTTTTCTTCTTCTTCCATCTAGTGCGCCCCTCTCTACCGATTGTGAAAGTGGCATCCCTTTCATATCCCTTTTCTCGACCATCACCACCTGAACACAATGTGGGAGTGTTAAGCTCACAGAGCGCGAAAGTTTTGAGACATGATGAGCCATTTCTTCAGTCCACGAGGAGGATTCTTGGCCATGGCGTCCCAGTTCGGTACAAGTACGAACGTCTCATTGAACATCTTTTGTGGTGATTCTCTGCCTTTGCCAAACTGCACTCTACCCATGGTTGTAACCACGATGCTCATCCGTCCACCATTCTTCTCGACTTTGTTATTGTCGTGAACGTTTTCGGGCGCTCCGTACTTGGATGAAGGGTTGATGACGTGCACATCGAGTGACTCTACATCGTAGCGAACGCCTTCGCCTTGTGCATCCAACAGCGTGGAGTAGTCTGCAGGTTTGGCCACTACAGATCCATTGATCGAAATATCGGCGGCGATGGAGTATTTCGACGATGAATTGATGTAGAAATGGGAAAGCTGTGCTCGTGTGTTCAGGGCTTGATAGTAGTGGTTGACAAATGTTTCGGCGGCTGCAAGGTTACACTCTCGCGTCAGTTCCATCGCAAAGGCAAAGAGAGCAAATGGAGACGGCGAAAAACTGACCTTCGCTGGACGCCTTAACCTCAGTATCGGCATCTGGGAGCGGCATGACTATCAAGCTGGCAGAAGTTGCTCTTCCGTGGGTGGCAGAGACGACAATATCGGCGGCAGTGGTGCGGCACAGGGCCGATGATTGTCGCAAGAACAAAGAGGCAGAAAAATCAGCCGAGGGACAATGACGTGTGCTGAGATTCCTCCGATGGGTGGGTGACAGCTGTCGGCAATCGCCCGACCCGATTGGCACTGTGGGGCTGTGTGCCAATCAATAATTAATTCTCTTTGACCTGACCTTCGTCCCTCCCCAAGCTTCACCAGCCATTACCCTCATCTCAATCATGAGGCCGCTGTCGTCGTCGGCCCTTGGAGAGCTCCGGCGAACCCGGTTGAATACTCTGTATCGCCCGAAATGGGTGTACAGCAGCTGTCGGCCTGGAGGTGTTCGTTGGAGGAGCTCAGACAGACCTGCAGCCTTCTCCGTGGACAAGGACAAGCCATACTACATCACAACGCCCATATTCTACGTCAATGCCGGTACGTTGGCTCGTCATGATGAGCGAAAAGGGAACGAAGACGCTCTCTCGCTGACTAGACGCACTGATGGCAAACTGGTCTCTTGCTCGCAGCGCCTCATATTGGTCACTTGTACACTATGGTCCTTGCCGATGTTCTGAAACGATGGCAACAGATCAATGGAAGAGAAACATTTTTCCTCACCGGAACCGACGAGCATGGAATGAAGATCCAGCGGGCCGCAGCAAAAGAGGGGATTGAACCCAAGGAATTCTGCGACACCAATTCCGACAAGTTTCGAGAACTCGCTGCGGCGGGTGACATATCCTACGACGCATTCATGCGAACCACGGATCCAGAGCACAAGGAGTCCGTCGGCAGGTTCTGGCTACAACTCAAGAACGCCTTGCCAGACCATCTGGGACTCTACAAAGGCACCCATGAGGGATGGTATGCTGTGAATGATGAATGCTTCTACCCCCAGTCTCTGGTCCGCTCAGAGATTGTGCCCCAGACAGGCAAAAAGATCATGGTCAGCGACGAGACGGGCAGCGAGGTAGAGTGGATCAAGGAAGAAACCTGGTTCTTCCCGCTGACCAAGTACAAAGATGCGCTCTTGAAGTTTTACGACCAGAACCCGGACTGGATCACACCGGCGTATCAGATGAAGGAGGTCCGACATTGGGTGGAAAACCATCTAGAGGACCTCTCCATCACCAGACCTGCGGCACGATTGAGCTGGGGTATCCGGGACCCGGAGGATCAAAACCAAACCATCTATGTTTGGGTGGATGCGCTGATCAACTACATAACGCAGGCGGGCTACGGGAGCAAGTGGCACTTGCCCTCTGAGAACATGGGCCTCTGGCCTGCAGATATGCAAATCATTGGCAAAGATATCCTTCGCTTCCACGCTGTTTACTGGCCTGCGCTGCTCATGGCGTTGGGTCTTCCACCCCCGAGGCGTCTGCTGTGCCACAACCACTGGACCATGTCGAATCGCAAAATGTCCAAGTCACTGGGCAACGTGGTCAATCCGTTCTTTGCTGTGCAGCGATGGGATGTAGATCCCCTGCGCTATTTTCTGATGCGCAACGGAAGTTTAACCAAAGACATGGGCTACTCGAATGAGTTGATTGGATCGGTGTACAGCAAGGAATTGCAAGCCAACATCGGAAATCTCTTTTACCGAGTTGCGCGACCTAAAGTTTCGGCGCAGTGGTCAACCTTGGAAGCCGTGACTGCATTTCGTGATGGCGCGTTCCAAGCGATGCCCGAAACATATTTACGGCAGCCATATACAAGTCTGGATGAGCACTTGGAGAAGGGACCCGCTGCCTTTTGCAAAGAAATGGACAATTGCAACACAGGCGGCGCTATACGTGAGATTTTTAATCTTTTGCGCGAGGTAAGGATCAATCACTCCTTGAACAATCTCGCACTTTTTTATCTTTCACCTCGGTCCCTAACCGTTTCCTTTTTTTTTTTTCTTTTTTTTTTTTTTGGCAGACCAACCGCTATGTCTCAGACACAGAACCATGGAAACTGGTTAAAGATAATGATTCGCGCCTGCTTCTGAACTTTGTGATATATAACTGCGCAGAAGCGCTGCGCATCGCCGGCATCCTGCTACAACCTATCATGCCGACCAAGGCAGAGCTGCTGCTCAACGAGCTGGGCGTGGCGCCAGATCGAAGAAGTGTCGAATTTGCAGTCAAGGGCAAGGACGCAACATACGGCACCGAGGCAGGGACGCGGGACGAAGCGCGTCGGATGAAAAAATGGGATACCATCTTTCCGCCTTTGCTGGATGTGGATGAGGCGGACATGGAGGTGACGGAGGAACAGCGCTCTGCTTTACGAAAGTTGACCAAGAACCGGATGAACCAGAGGGCGGAGCTGTTGGCTATGGAGGCAAGAGCAGCGGAGAAAGCGGCGGTCGGGAATGTGGTCTAGTTGCAAGCCACCAAGACGGGGGGGCGGGCATGATCGGACTGTACCATGTACGACAATGTGTATGACTATTGCAAGGTAGGGGAGATAGCCAGGATGAACGCATGGCGCTGGAAGGGAATGTCAGCAATGCGGTTTTGTATTTTCCGTTTGTTTTATTTTGTTAATTCATTTATTCATCTTTGATTTTTCTTTTGCTTCCACTCTCGCACGGATCATGGATCAGCCTGCATACGCATCGCCAAGCTTCTGCCGCAGGGGAGCAAAAATGGAGCCCATCGGACGGAGCGAGTCGCTTCTTGACGTTTTACGGGTGTTTTTTTTTTTTTTTTTTTTTTTTTTTTTTTTTTTTTACCGTCTTCACATTTCCCCACTAGAGCACAAACAAACCAACCGTGTGCCTCGGCAAGCCATCTCATCGACACCTAGAACCAGGAGAAAGAGGCTTTGGAGAATGAGAATAAACCAAAACACAGGTTAGCCCCGGTAGCCGGCCATCTTTCGTCTCACCCCACTGACGTCTCTCATTCCCGGATGGAGTTCTTGTTTTTGACACGACACAGCCATCAGGTCCGGCAAGGTCCTTCTCGTGCCATACGAAGCCCGTCATGTTTCCAGGTATCACACCTGGATGAAAGACCCAGTACGCATTCATTGACGCGCCCAAAAAAAAAAAAAATTAAAAAAAAGAGTCGAAGTTTTGGGGAAGGAATAATAAGAAAGCAAATAAAGGGAAAGGATGATGGCAAAGTGAAAAAAAAACAAAAGAAGAGGTACTCGTGAATGCTGATGAAGACGATTTCCTTCCGACCCAGGCCATCCAGGAAGCCACAGCATCAGAACCACTCACGCTGCAAGAAGAATACGAGAACCAGCGTTCCTGGCGCGCATCGCATGACAAGCTCACCTTTATCATCTGCGAGGGAGCACCCCCCGGCCCAGCAGCCGAGACGGTCATCAGGGCCGGTGTCGCGGACGCGGAGGAGCACATGAGGGGAGACGTCAATTTCTTCATCTACGACGACGCGGAGCACGATGGGGACGCGCTTGAGCTGTCGGGCGCGGCGGACGAGACGGCGCGGCTCCGCGGCGAGATCGACGTCATGATCGCGGAAAAGGGCCAGTGGAGGAAAGGGTACGGCAGGGCGGCGGTGGAGTGCCTGATGGCGTACGTGCGGCGGAATCTGGAGGGCATCCTCGGGGAATATGCCGAGGGCAGGGCGAGGATGATGGGGTTGATGGCCAAGATCAAGGAGGGCAACGGGGCCAGCAGGGCGCTGTTCGAGGGGCTGGGGTTCCGGCAGAGCGGGGGGGTGAATTACTTTGGGGAGGTCGTCATGGTTCTTCCGTGGGGGCAGGTCGAGGAGCTGGTGGACGGGTGGACGGCCAGGGGGTATGAGGAGGTCGCGTATGAGGGTGGCGATGCCGAGATGGAGGATGTTGATGATGAAGACGGTCGGCACGCGCGGCGAGTCCAAGTCGACGCCGGAGGGAGATGAGAACGGACGGGGTGCCACGTCCCCTCCCCCCTCCCTCTCCAAATATATATATATATATATATATATTGTAAAATATACTTACCACGACACTCCCATTCACTCACCAGCCAGCGAAAAAAAAAACGGCTCCTCCTCAAGGCCGCCGGCCTCGCGGACGGAAAAAAGGAAACATCCAACGTCCATCAACGTAGACACATGCGTCGGCGACAAGGACGACAAACGCAACCACCACTTCCCTCACCAGCTACGCGCCCATCTCCCAGCTCGCACATCTTCTCCAACACGGTGATGAAAAATGTTTTCCCCCATCCTTTCGTTGTGAATGCAGAAAAAAAAAAAACCCCCCAAGACCCGAACATGCAAAACCAATAAGTAGAAGTAGAATATCACCCCCCCCCCCCCTTCCGGAACACGAACGCAGACCCACCCACCCCCAGCCCAGCCCACCCAATCACGATAAGAACCCCATCACTCCATCTCCCAAGAACCTCTTCAAAATCTCCAAAACCTCGAATCGACATCATCCCGTTCCAAGTAGGAAACACACACAAAAAAAAAGCCACCCAATCCAACCTCCATCGCAACCACCAGCAACCCACGACGCGATGCAATCCCTCACGTGCCTGGCGCGCCGGCTCCCAACCGTGCCGCTCAAATCAGCAACAAGGTACACACACACAGATACACATTCATCCCACCACCACGCACCTACCTTCACCCCATCTATCCACCGATCCCAGAAACAGCAGCTGACAACCCCCCTCATATCAGAACATTCACCACACTCTCTCCCCTCCGACCATCCCTCACGCCTCTCCGCCATTCAAACCCAGGCTTCGCCCCCGCCACCGCGCCATGCGCTGCCCCCGCCGCCGAAATACCAGATCTCGTCCCTCGGGCCGCCGTCTCGTCGCATCCCGCCCTGTGCGGCCTGCAGATGCGCTTTGGCCCGCGGAACACCATGAACGGGCACACGAGGCTGGTGCAGAAGCGCAGACATGGGTTCCTGTATAGGATGCGGAGTCGGACGGGCCGCAAGATCATCCAGAGGAGGAGGCTCAAAGGGCGGAAACAGCTGGCTCAGTAAGGGGCAGGACGACGGGGACTGGAGTCTATCGTGTCGGTGTTTGGTGTTTGACGGGGGAATAGGGAGGGGATGAGGGGGACGATCCACGCGACAACTCCCTTCGGCGCTCGACGTGCTGTACGATGGTTTGCAGAACATGGCAAGTTTTTAGCTGGATTTTGTACTGTTGGCTTGCTTGGGATTTAAAGGGTGCAGGACTCCATATCACGAATGCAATCGTATGTACTTGGGAGTCGCGCCTTTTTCAATTCAATCGATTTATTTTCTTTTACGTTTGCTTGAGAAAAAAAAAAAAAGAAGAAGAAGAAGAAGAAAAACTACATTGGCTTGGTAATAGTGCATGCCTGCCCGCGATGACTCGTCACGAGAATTCCAACCCCTCAGGGTCCATTTTTCACACTCTGGCACTTCAGGTTGGGGACGTGACAGCTCACGACCAAATCGTCAACCGCATTACCAAGCCACACGTTGTATGCCCCATCCACGGCTGGGATGACCCAGTCCTGAATGGCAACATCAAACACGCTGATGTCCTTTCTTGTCAGGTGGAGCTCGACCGTAGTGCTCTCCCCTGGTGCGAGGACCTTGGTCTTCTCAAAGTCGCGGAGCTGGAGGAGAGGTGTTTCGTAGCCGATGTGTTTGGGGAATTGGACGTAGGCCTGGACAGAGGCTTTCCCGGAGTGCTTCTTGCCGCTGTTGGTCACCGTCACAGAGAGCTTGTACGCAACATCCCAAAGGGCAGGGTTTCCTCCCTCTCCGCCACCAGCACGGGGGCCTGGCTTTTGCTGGGTTGAGTACCCTTCCGGGTACGGATATTTCTTGCTCCCAGCGACCTTGGCGGCAGCTTTCGCCTCCGATGCACTCAGCCATGAGTAGATATATCGCCATCTCTTCCGGAAACCCGACGGGGCGACGGCCTCGCTTGCAGCCGGGATGGCCTGAGTGTACTTCAGGATGCCAGTCTTGGGCGGACGAGCGGGAGGCGTCCTGCTCATCTGCGTCACCTTGGCGATGGTTGCGTTGGAGTAGGCAAAACTGGTGTAGCTGAGGCCGTGGCCAAAGGCAAAACGTGGCTGGATCCCACTCTTTCTCAACCATCTGTAGTCAATGTACAGACCTTCCGAGTAGGTGTCCTGGGGCTGGTTTAGGAACGCCTTGTTGATCAGTCTCGTCACGCTCTCCGGCATGTCGTCCTCCTTCTTGGTGATGGAGTAGGGCAGGTGGCCGCTTGGCGAAACGTCGCCAAAGAGAACTTCGGCCAGTGATCTTCCTGCTTCCTGGCCGGGCAGGTGAGCGACCAGGACCGACTTGACAGAGGGGAGGGAGATCCATTGCTCCAGTATCAGGGGTCCGACTGTATGTGCCACAACCACCACGTTCTTGTATTTGGCAGCCGCGTCTTTGACCAGCTTGTCTCCATTGTGCCAAGCAAAGAGACCAGATGCATCCCTGTCGCCGTGATTGCCTTCCACTGTGTACGTGTTCTCGCCGGCGTCTGACGTGATGAAGACAATGGCGATTTCGTCGTCCGCGGGTGCATGGATATCGCCCGGGAACGAGTCGGAATTGTGAAAATCGAGGTTCTTCGCACGTGCCCGGATTGCGGTGATTGGGTCATCCAAATACATGTAATCAACGGTGCCAGATCCCCATCCTTGCCCGAGTGTGCCTTTATTGCATTTTCGGTCGGCGCAAGCATTTGGACCAGCCGAATTGGTTTGGGCCCCGGTGCCGAAGACCCTCAGGGGTCTTGATGGGCTGAGCGGTAGCAAATCGTCCTTGTTCTGCAGGAGCGTAATGGCGTCCTGGGCGACTTGACGTGCGATCTTATCGTGATCAGCTTGAACCGGAACGAACTGATTCACGACGCCGAAGGGGGAGTCCGGGAAGGCGGCCGGGTAGAGAAAGCCCTTCTGTTTATTCGTGTTGGTGTCAAAATTTGTTTCTGGAAAGTTCTTGTCTTGGCCCATCTGATACCAAGAAGCCACAATGCGAGTTGCCATATCATTCAGCCTTTCCATAGGAACGGATCCATTGAGAACAGACCTGCTGAGCTCGTACATCCAATAGGAATTACCAAAAAGGGGAATTTGGGTATCGCCGGGCATATCCATGTCCAACCCCGCAAGGGCAGAGCCCACGCCAGACATGTGGGAAAGCCAGTCAGACATGACGAAGCCTTGAAAGCCTAGCTCATCCTTGAGCAGGCCGTTGATGAGGTATGGATGATGACTGCAGGCTGTGCCATTGACCTAGGGTATTTTGTCAATGTTCTGTTTTTTTTTTTTTTTTTTCCCGGGCAGAATTCCTCCCATCTCTGTACCTACAGCATTGTAAGCAGTCATGACGGCTCCAACTCCAGCTCGGATGCCTTCCGCGAAAGGCCACGCATAGAGTTCATGCAAGACGCGATCATCTGCCGTTTCATCATTAGCCAGGCCCTCCAATTGACGGCTAGGGTCGCCTCGGTGCCGTACCTATATTTGAGCTGTAGCCGTATTGGAAAGGGTTGTACATTCGGTACATTTCTTGCTCATTGCCAATCCAGTGTTTGATGGTTGCAATCACGCCCTGTTCCTGTACACCTTTGATGGTCTGGCGGGCACCAATCGCTTGTAGAGAGGGGTCCGCTCCAAAGCTTTCCCAGCAGCGGCCGCCTTTTGGCTTTCGACACATGGGCCCGACTGTTGGACCAAGCCAGACGTTGACGCCTTTCCCGCGAGCTTCCTTGCCGATGGCGACACCTCGCTGGTACATGAGCGTCTTGTCAAACGTGGCACCTGTCGTGATGCCATCCGGGAAAACCGTAACGTGGTCTGCCTGACGTACGCCGTTTGCCGCGTCATTCAAACACAGTTGAGGAAATCCAACGCGAAGGGCAGAGCCGGAGTTTCCATTACAGTGCCTAATGACCCTGTCAGCCGAAAGCACAAGTAGTCGAAGGGGCAGGCAGAGTGGCCCAGCGCGGCAATTGGAACATGCCGATGTATTGGACGCCAGCGTTGGTTCGAGACTGAAAACTCACGCTGCGGGCGAGTGTCAGCCATACAAGCTCCCGCAAGTTTACATGCCAAGCCCCCATTGAGAGAGAGCACTCACCCATGAATATACCACTGCCGCCAGTGATATTGGTCTTTTCTGCCAGTGTCATTGAATCGACCAACGTTCTTGCCTTGCGATAGCTCTCCTGCCAGTCTTTTGTCCATCCGCCATAGGGCGCTGGATAATAGGGGGGCACATAATAGCCATCTGGGACGAACGAACGTTTCTGAACGGTTCCAGGAGTCGGACTGGCGTCACTGAGAGCGATGATGATGCCGATGCCCACGACCAGGGCTGTTTTAACACAGAGTGTCACCATTGCATTCGACCAACACCACCTGATCTATATCGCACGTGGATTTTGCCGGGTCCAGTGAAGGGCTGCAGGTAGCAATGAGTGGTAGAATGTCATGCAGTAGCGGAAGCGAACGTATGAACGAAGTTGATATCCAGGGAAGGGAACATGCAGAATTCTGCACGACATATAAATACTTGGGGAAAGCCCCAGCTGACAGGTAGCTAGCGTAAATTATGATTATGATTATTATTATTATTATTATTATGAATACTAGAAATCGCAGGACACGTCAGCAGGCTGAAGGAGGGGGAAAAATCTTGGACCGGTCACATTGAAAGCTAAAAGGGAAAGTATAGGGCGAGGTATGTTATGTCGAGTGACCGTACAAAGGGCACATGGTTCCGCGGCCCGGCGCTTGAAATACGGGCATCATGCTGGTCCGAGACATTGCTCCCGCGTAGCCTTGATGCAGACTTGGCAGTGAAACGTCAAAAAAAAGCGATCAAGTTGCATCGCATATGCAACATCACATATGGGTGGTCGGAAATTCGGGGTCTCGTGGCCGCGATTCGTGCTCAAAGAAGAGGAAGCCACGCGGCGACGTCATGCCTTCATACGTCGAACGTGTGACCCGGCGGCCAGGCTGAAATTCTAAAAACGAATGGCGGCGTTCCCAGTGCAAACCTTGGCAAGAGACGAACAGCCTCCTCGAACTTTGAAGAGAATCGGGAAATAAGTCGGCAAGTTGAGACGAGGCCATCTGAAAGGTTAAATCGGGGCGGGACGACACAACCCACAACCGAACAATGTGCAATGTAGTACTAACCCTTGCCGTCCATCTATACCGCCTACTACTACTAAAAAAAGTACTTCCACCTGCCTTATTTGTCCCGGTACGTACTGCGTAGTAGTACATACTAGTAGTACTTTAATACTGTAGGTACTACTAAGTACTAACTACTACTAAGTACTGGCAAATCTGTAACGCTCACCACCTTAGGCATCCACTAAAGGACAAATCTAGCACAACTGACAACAGGTGGCCCCGGCCCTTGGGCCCTTGCATATGCTGTGGTCGATCGTGGCGCACGGGTGGCACATGTGGCATTGTGGATGGCGTATGTGGCATATTGGCTGAGGATCGTTGGTGGCAAGAGATTCCGCTTCCAGGTCGCTGGACTGCAGACTATGTCAATATGCCACAACCAGCACAGTGAAATGATTTCTCAAGAGCATTCTCCCATCGCAGATTGTTTTGCAGCAGCGAGAATGGCCGTCAAAGCCGGTCCAACGCGAGGAAATGCTCGGTCCGCGATGACCTCTGAATGAGTCAACACCCGTACTTTCTATGCATCACTTGGCATAAAAGTAGGGTTTATTTGCGTTCTCCAGAGATGCATCTTGACAGCCGCCATCAAGAAAAAGAGGGCGTGGATAACTACTAGGCAGGAATCATGACTAGTGCATTCGTCCGTTGCTTGCTGGCTGGCTGCCGGCTGGCTCATTACCGCACTACTCAATACTTTCTGGTAGTAGGTCTCAGTCTCCTCCACAAGATTGGAGACGAAGTGGATGGAAGACCCTCCCCTCCCCTCAATTCACACTCGATTGAACTCGTGTCCCCTGTTCCCCACGTTGCAAGCGGTTTGTGTGTTCGACATCGCTTTCCCCCTCAGCTGCTTACTGACTCAGCTGAGCAGTATTCTCGGAGTGTTACAGTGCACAGCAAAAGACATTTCCGGTTTCACGACTGGGCTTTCGACTCGTCATGGAGACCTCGAACTCGCGAGACGGCCTGCAACTCCGTCTATTGTTCAAGCGCGTAGCCATACCCGTTTTTGCATTCACCTTTGTGGCCGGCATCGCGTTTGCCTTGTTCATATATGCACCCGAAACACATCTGCGACACATCACCAAGGAATCGACCAAGTCGTCCAGGTGCCCCGTATTCCACGATGCGAATGAAATCTGGAAGCAGTCCCAGCTGAAATACCAACATTTGCGCGATGACAAGTTCACGTATGTGCCCGTCCACACCAGCAATTCATCTCCCAGCTCTTTGCGCTGATTATGTTACAGCATTGCCATGCAGACGTATCGCCGGCCGAAGGAGTTGAACGAGACCCTCTACAACTTGTTGTCTGAAGAGATCCCCTCCCTGCAGGAGATCGTCGTGGTATGGAACAACGTGGAGACGGCACCTCCCGAAAATTATGTATCCAAGCACGGAGTGCCCGTTCGATATCGACACTCGCCCGTGAACAGCCTGAATCAGAAATTGTGGCCCGATCCCGCCTTCGAGACGCAAGCAATCTTGCTGAGTGACGATGACCTCTACTACAAGCCCAAGGACCTCGAGTTCGTATTTCAGTCATGGCGGAAGTTTGGACGTGGCAGAATGACGGGGTCCTTCACCCGGTGCGCAGTCCAAGGATCTTCTGGCCAGTGGGAGTACAGCTTCTGTTCGACCGACGAAGGAAACAACTATTACAACATGATTCTGTCCAACCTAGCCTTCGCGCATATCTCCTTCCTGGACCTCTATTCCTCGAGTAGCGAATTGACCACCAAAATCCGTACCTATGTCGATGAGCATATGAACTGCGAGGATATCGTCATGAACTATCTGTTGTCCATGCTGACGGGTGAGGGCCCGCTGCTTGTCAAGGGAAAAGAAAACTACGTCAGCTATGTGCCCAAGGTTGGCATCAGCACCAAGCCAGGCCACCTTGAGGCCCGATCTCAGTGCCTGAACGACTTTAATGAGCTTTTTGGATGTATGCCGTTGGTCAATGAGATGGCACACATTGAGTTTGGTGTTATTCTTGCGTGATGTGTCGCGCCATTCTCCCCCCCCCCCTCTCTCTTTGCAGAGAGAGAGATCCTGCAGCATGGCGTTTGCTCGACAGCCCGTTGCTTTCATCGTCTTTACATGTACAACTTTTTTCCTCACCTTTCAGAACTGTCATGGGCAAAATCGGTTCCGCAATTTCATTTTTGCTTCCACTCTGTGTATACGTGCACATACGACACATGTTCATTACGGGGGGTTCATACGTCGTCAGCCGTTTTCTTCCTTCTTTTTTTTTTTGGCTTCTCTCGCTTTTCGCCTGTACAACACCTTCTCCCGCTGACATGAGCATTTCTCATGTAACTAAACGCTCAACCAATGTCCGTCCCTAGATTTCTTCCTGACCTACATAGAATCGGTACGGTGGAAAATAAAATGATGTTCTTTGTTGTGGAAATCGATGCTTTATTATTTGCAGATGATTCCACCTCCTTTTCTCGCAAAACAGAATTGCAACATGACTCGCTGTCAACGATGGATGAGTTCTCGCCCTCCTCTTCCCTACCTTCCACGCCACCAGGTCAAGCGGAATTAAACAGAAGTAAAACGAGGAATGTTTTTTATTTATTTATTTATTTGTTTTAACAAAAAAAAACGCGCTCTGTGCAGAACAACTTGCCATTTCTCGGCGACTGCTTCATCAGCGCACCACGAGGGGGGCGGGCTGAAATTGAAATGCATACTACGGTACACAGCCCCGATTTCCGGACTTCGGAGCTGTAGGCACATCTCTGAAGAAGAAGATGAATAAATAAATAATATACATATATATATATATATATATATATATAAAGGGGGGGGGGGGGGGGGCTACTACGTACGTGCTTGCTGTTGCTTTTTTTCAGTTTGCATGCACATTTGATTTCACTCAAAATGGCAGGCGGAACGTTGGCTAATTACTAATACGACATGGATGGCGCTGCAACTTTCGGATCATCCTTCGTGGTTAAGAAGGGGCTGGTGCGCAATTACGAATGCCCAATCGCCTTGCTAGTCGCTACGGGACGACTTGGGCATGATGCATGAAATCCTTCGCGCTTATGGTTTCTCATGGTTCTCACGGTTTCGTCATGTACGACGGCCTTGTTCCATGTGCGCCCCCTCTCCTAAGCTGATCTCTGATAGGCTCACTCTCCCCTGCAATGTGGAATATGTTAAAATCGAAGTGGTATCAGACCATCGTTCCCACGGCTTGACAACCTCTGCCGAGATGACATGAGCATGGTGACGATGGCAGAGACACTAACCGGGAGGCGTCTGAAACTCCGAGACGACGGGTGATCCTTTAACGTTTCGTCATGGAGGCATCTGGGTTTTTTTTTACCGGCGCAGAGTTTTTTTTTTTTTTTTTTTTTTTTTTTTTTTTTTTTTTTCCCATCTCATCGCAGTTAGATCCACGCATTCAAGGTAGGCCCTCAGAAGACTACTAGTAGTTTGTTTGTTGTTGAGTCTGGCCGACGAGGCCGTGTCCACACATGTATATATAATATATATATATACATGTAAAAACAAAAACAAAAACAAAATGTATATATACATGAGCAGCCCCCCTTGTTCACACTAACTGTGTTCAGATATGTGACAGACAGCTCTTCCGCCATTGGTATTTTCCGAGTCCTCCGAAATACTGTCTTCCTTTGGCGCAATGAACGAACTAAGTCTTGAAAAGCAGACGGACGGAGGAACAGAGCATCATGGAGCGAACCGGACGACAACCGTCGTGACACATGAGCACGTGTATGTATCCCCCCCCCCCCCTTTTAGGAACCAGAGAAAAGTGTCATTCAAAATATCGTATCGCTCAACCTCGAGACAGCTGGGATGCCAAGGATGAATCGAGAATACGCCTCAAGATGGACTTGGCGCTCATCCCGCTCGTCAGCTTGCTCTATCGTGAGTACGAATCAATAAAACACGCAGTCGTCTTTCGAATCGAATATTTTCCCCCGTGACCAACGACGGTCAAAGACTGACCATTTTGGCCTTTCCACAGTCCTCGCCTTTATCGATCGCTCCAACATTGGTAAATAGCGGCCTCCGTCGTTTTCGATTCTTGCTCGACGCCGCCACCATCTAGACCCGGGAACTTTGGCTTACAAGTGAGAACCCAACAGGCAACGCAAAGATAGCTGGGCTCGAAAAGGATCTTCACCTCGAGGGCTTCGATTACAACGCGTCGCTCTCCGTCTTCTACGTATCGTTCATCCTCCTTGAAATTCCCTGCAACGCGTTATGCAAATACATCGGGCCAGGGTGGTTCATTCCCGCCACGGCGCTTGGGTTCGGCGTCCTTACCATCTGCAACGCCTTCGTCACCGATTTTTCCACCCTGTGTGCTGTCCGTTTCCTCCTGGGCATCTTCGAGGCGGGCATGATGCCGGCACTGGTGTTCTTCCTGTCGCGGTGGTACCGCCAGAGCGAGCTGACCTTCCGGGTGTCACTCTTCATCGTCGCAGCCTCTCTGGCCGGTGCGTTCAGTGGCCTTTTGGCGTCGGCAATTCTGAGCCTGGATAGTTTCGGGAGCCTGCATTCGTGGAGGATGATTTTCGCCGTTGAAGGTACGTTGTTTGTTTTCAGCCGGGGTTGCTCTGCAGAGCTATTTGCGACCTGAGGAGAAACGAGGAAACCAGTATCAGCAAAAGCTCACAGCAGTACGTGGGGGGGATCTCAGGCATAGCAACTTGTGTCCTCGCCATCCTCGCCTTCTTCGCCCTTCCCGACCGCCCCGAAACAGCCCTCTGGCTATCGCCTCGCGAAAAAGACATAGCCCTGCGACGGCTCAGGTCCGAACGCATGGCGACCACCGAACTTGTGGACAAGTTCAGCTGGAACAAGATGCGCCTCGGCATCTTCAACCCCGTCGTGCTGTCCACCTCGTTCATCTTTTTCTGCGACTGCATCACCGTTCACGGCGTCTCCTTCTTCCTCCCCACCATTGTGAAGACCATCTTTCCGAAGCACACCACCTCCAGCCAGCAACTCCTTACCGTGCCGCCATATGTCGTCGGAGCCATCGCCTGCGCCGCTACGTCCTACACATCGTGGCGCATGAACCGCCGTGGCATCTTCATGATCCTCTGCGCGCCCCTCACCGTCGTCGGATACGCCATGTTCCTCGCCACGACGAACCCGGGCGTGCGCTACGGAGCCACATTCCTGCCATTCCTCGGCATCTTCACCTACGGCGCGTTGACAAACTCGCACGTCGCCGCCAACGTAGTCTCCGACACGGCGAGGTCCTCGGCGATTGCGACGAACGTCATGATGGGCAACATCGGTGGGTTGATCTCGACGCTGGCCTTTGTCTCGACGGACGCGCCGGACTATCACATCGGGAACGGGCTGAACCTCGCCGCGCAGGCGGCCATATGTCTGATCGCCACCGGCTTGTACTTCTGGGTCAAGAGGGACAACAGGAGAAGAGAGGCCGTGGACGTGGCGGCAGCTCTAGATGGGAAAACGGCGCAAGAGATTGAGGGGATGGATTGGAAGCACCCCGATTTTCGGTGGAAGATGTAGACACGTTCACAGGGAGAAAAAAAGATATGTTGGTTAAATTAGTCGGCAATGATGAGAAATCCGTAGAAGGCCTGTCCGGATGGTTTCGTACACATGCGCGCTGAATCGCCACACACCGCCTGACTGCCGTCGAAATAACGTGACTCCCCTCGGGATGGGCATACATGACTCCGGGGGCGTTCATTGGACTGGCAGCAGACATTGACGGCTGTCGGCACTGCAAGATACCGTAATCTCGGCAAGCATCCAACCAGGAATTTCCAAAGAAGAGGAAAAACGCGCAGGACGGCTTTTGTCCCGAAAAGTGTAGTTCTCGACGTCAGGCAGATCCTCCAAACCAACCAACCAACCAACCAACCAACCAACCGACCAACCGACCGACCGACCGACCGACCGACCCCCCTTCCGGTTGAGGTTTGCCATACTATGCGAGCGGACCAGCTGCTTCACTCTCTCCCTACCTTGCACGGCCCCTAGCGAAATTAAAGGTCCAGCCGTCTACTTCAACAAAGATGCCGTGGTATACGTCGTGGTATGTGTATCTCTTCCTGCGCTCTCCCGCCCGCCCCAGCCATGCTAATTGGCGCAAGGAAATATAATCATTCACATTATCCTTCCCCTGTCATACCGGGAGCCGAGACTTCAGAGCGCCATACTCCTTACCGTGCTCGCACGGCAAGGACATAGAGATGTGGTGCCCGAGCCGACTTGATCCAGGTATTTTATTGAACTCTCTTGGTTCTCCCGCGGGGTGTCAAGACACCATCATACAGGGATGGATTTATTATTCCGCTCTCTCTCTCTCAATGTCCAATCGCATATCTGAAGAGTCGTCGTCAAGTGCGCCCGGAAGCTCATCTGAAACTCGTGGGCGCATATTCTGGACGCGCGTCAAGCTGTTTTCATCCACGAGTCTCAGATGCGCCACGGCAAATCGCAGCAAAGCTGTCAGGCAGATATAACGTTCGTGGCAATCGCGGCCGTATTCGTCATCTGCCTATTGAAAGCTGGAAAGCATCTCGGACGGTGTAGATCAGTTTAGTCCTCTGTGCTCGCCTGTGGGTGACGGCCCCTTGGCGTCTCTATCTAATGGAAACGATGGGCTGCGGTAATCACGATCATGTCAGAGATATGGGCGACGAGAAAACCATAAATTGTCCGTGATTTCTCCCCTTATTAAGGAAAAAAAAAACCCCATTTTGTTGCGAGACCAGATTAGTCGAGACCGCTTCTATGCTCTTGTTTAGACACGGCATACGTGTGTGTGACCTGGGTGAAAAAAAAAAAAACGCAGAAACATATTTCTCATTTTGTGTGACTTTCTCTTGCAGAGGCAACGAACGTCTTGCGATATGTTGTTGAGGTCTTTTCTGGGGTTTTCTGTTCTGGCAGCAGCTATCCCGACGGATGGCATCGAGGGCTACGCCAGGTCACTTGATGTTAGAGCTGGCAAGTCATGATCTATCCACCCAGTTCTTTTCTTTCTTTTCTTTCTATCTTTTCTTTCTTAGTACAAAGCCCTCATTTTGCGTCTACCATCTCTAATATGAGGTGATAAGAAACCACCACAGATGGCGTGTCCCAACAAGAGTTCTCCGACATCGAGTTCTACGTCGAGCACGCCGCCGCCGCCTACTGCAACTTCAAAGCCAGTAAAGGCGCCACCATTACCTGCGATCATGATGCCTGCTCCCGCCTTGAGAAGAACAAGGCCGTCGTCGTGGGATCCTACGCGCATGTCTCCGCCACCCTCCCACCCCTTAGCCAAGACTTGCTTTCCTTTTTTTTTTTTTTTTTTTTTCAAAAAGTCACTAACACGCGATTGCTCTGCCCAACCCTCCCGCTGATCCCGACACTAGTGACTCTGTCTTCGAAGTGGGAGCGTACGTGTCCTTGGACCATGTCCGTCAGGAAATTGTGCTCTCCGTCCGCGGGAGCGACAGCCTCCGCAACTTTGTCAGCGACATCATCTTCGAATGGCATGACTGCCATTTCGTGCAGGGCTGCAAGGTCCACGCCGGCTTTTCAAAGGGCTGGAGGGACATCCGGGACGCCGTCGTAGGGGATATCAACGCCACCCTCGTTCGTAACCCGCGCTACCGCCTCGTCGCGACGGGTCACTCCCTCGGCGGCTCGGTGGCGGTCCTCGGCGCCGCCGACCTCCGCCAGGACGGCATCGCCGTGGACATCTACACGTACGGAAGCCCGCGCGTCGGCAACGACCATTTCTCCAACTGGATGAACGAGCAGCCGGGCGGGCACTGGCGCGTCACGCACCGCAACGATCCGATCCCGAAGCTGCCCCCTCTGTTCTTCGGCTACCGCCACCTCTCGCCCGAGTACTGGATTCCGCACGGGGGAGACAACCCCGAATACTCCCCTGACATGATGAAGGTCTGTGTGGGAATCGCGAACTCGTCTTGTAACGACGGGACGAGCGGCGTATCCTTCCTGGCGCACACGAATTACTTGGGGGACACGTCTGCCTGCTTGGGCTATCCGCTGAAATGGTAGGGGGATGCCGATGCTCTAGGCGCGAGAGGCCGGAGTAGCATCCTTGTGATTGGAGACAAAAGGATCTGCACTTTTTACGAAATCCAGGCTGCGGGACGGGGCCTGGATGGGACCACTTGGATGGTGAATATCTACGGGATTGGGATGGAAACGACTACTAAATAAGCACGGATTTCGCTTGTAGCAGAGCTCAGGTACACAATACCAACTATGACGGCATCGGCTTGTCTTTGTTTTAAACTACTATGTAGATCAAACATGACTCACGGATGCTCAATAAGAAAAAATAAAAAGCTCCTTGGGCAACCAAGCTCGTTTCTGTTATTACCGATGGGTAGAATATCAAGGTGTGAGTAGATGATGGATGACTGGTGCGACCTGTTTTATTATACAAATGCTCAAGAGACCAGCGCTATTGCTGCCCTCATCTTCATCATACATGGAAGTCATACACTAAAAGAAGAGGAAAAAAAAAAAAAAAACCCCCATAACCTAGTCTACACCAAAGCTGCTTGTTCTTCCTCAGTCCGAGCCCTCCACCATCATACCCTGCGCGTTGGGCACGCCAACGAGAATAGTGCCCTTCGGGACTTTCACGGCCTTGACCTTCATGCAACCAAAGACATTGACCTCCCTGATTTTGGGACATGACCGGAAGATGCACCCCATCACAAAATCAGTCACCTCCTCGCAAAAGCTGATCTCCAGTTTCCGCAACTCCGGATACACGGCCGTTTCGTGAAAAACCTCCTCGAATGCCTCTTTTGAGATGTGCCGGCAAGCATGGACATTCACATCGACCAGCTTCGAGCCAGAGTGTGCCATGAGTGCCTTGAACCCCTCGCTACAAAGGCCGACGTTGCCATCGTTGACGCGCGGGTGGGCGGCATCAATGTACCGACATTTCTGCAAATCCACCTGCTGCAGGGGAGGGTTTTCCCAGTCCTGGAACAGCTTCGCGAAACCTGGATCCGTCATGTTCTCGCTTTCGGTGATGCGAAGCTTGCGCAAATCCCGGCATGACTCGTGGATTGCTTGCAGGACGCTATCATCCGCCTCGGGCACGACCTTGAGGGAGAGCGTCTTCAAATTTGGCCCGATCTTGGAGACGAATGAAGTGATTGACGCCGGCGACAGAGAGTGCTGCAGCTGCAGGCCGACGTGTTCCAGGCTCGACAGACCCCCGATGGCCTCGACGCCTTTTCCTGTCAGCTTCTGGTTGTTTTCAATCTTCAGCCGCGACAGGGTGGGACAATGAGTCACCATTGCATCAATGGTGTCGTCGCCAAAGTGCCTGTCAGTGTAGTAAACCTGGACGCCCTTCAAGCAGTTGCCCTTCTTCTCGAAGAATTCGCACCACTTCTCCTGGCTGAGGAGATTGGCTCCGTGAAGGTAAAAACTCTCCAAGTCGATGTCGCGGGATAGGAGATAGTCCATGACCTCGTCTTTGAACTGAATGGCCGATCGCGCCTTGAAACGACGTAGACGTGGCGCAACCTGGAATATGCTCATGTAGTCTTGCACACCCAGTTTGGCGCCGTCGTATATCATGATGCTCTCTGTTGTTGGCTGCACAAAGAGCGGCAGAGTTTCTGGGCGGAGAAGCCGTCTCTTGGAGAATATACGAGCAATCTTGTCGATGAGGTGCTCGGGCAGGTCTCCCAGGCTTTCCGCCATGTCAACGTTCTTCGCCAGCGTCTGCACGCACAGCGTCGCCAGACTTTTTGCGCCAACGTCGCCGTCAAGGATGCGACTCTGCATGCTCCGGCGAGATCCTACGCCGCCGGTCTGCTTTCTCGGTTTCTTTTTGGCCGGCATTCCCTGTCGCTCTTTTGCAACCTCTCTGCCGCAGGGAGCGCAGAGGAGACCGCCATTGGGTCCAGCGACAGAGTAAGGGGTTACAGTAAACCTCTTGTCACAGATGGCGCAGTTCTCCATCTGACCTGGTAGTGGCGCATGGCGAGCTTCGAAGATGGCACGGGCGATTTCATCTTCATCTGAATCGTCATGGAACTTCTTCCGCTTCTTGAAGGATTTGCTGGATTTGATCCTTTCTATCATCTTCTGCTCCGTCTTTCTCCTTTGAGGCGTTTGCGTCTCGTCCTCATTGCGAGCGGGGGATTGCGCTCCGGCTGCGCTTGATTCGGCAACAAGCACCTCAGCTTCATCGACTGGTGATGTGTCTCCATTTCTACGGGGACGGTTGTTTGTGCGTCTTCGTCGCAATTCTGCATCGTCGCGAATTTGACGTGCTGAGATGTTGTGCGACTGAGTTGACCATGAGCAACAATGCTAGATTGGGGATTTTGAGGAAGGCTATCGACTCACAGCGAGGAAATCAGTCAAGGCCGATTGCCTGGTATTGTCATGTTAGACCAAGTACGCCTTTGAGCAAAAGGTAATGCTATCTTACGGCCCAGTGATGTTTCGACTCGGCCTTGAAGGCTCGCCGTTATTTTGGTTCTGCACTTGACTTCGCCGGACCCTATGGGTGCAAAGCGTCAGCTGATGGACTTTGAGACAAGGCCAACAACCTTGGGAGAGAAGAGGCGAGAGCTTACATGATGTCAAGCGGCCGCCGGGACCGTGGAACAAACAATTCTGTGTATCTCTGTTTTTGTGGTGAGACACTATAGCTACGAGATGAGAAGGGTTCTAGGCTGCGCTGTGAGCAATAAAAGATCCAAGAAATGGTAACCGAGCTGCATCTACCAAGACGTTGGCTTGCACGGAGCGTTTTGCTTTTCCCCTCCGTCTGACGATGACTGACTGACACGGCGTCACTGTGTCTATTCGTCGCTATTACTGTGGCTCGTTTGTTACTGCGACAATTCTCGGGATCCACCAAGACAAGGTGGCGCACCGGTCTTGGCCAATTGACGCCGTTAATCGTACATGTCGCTGTTGATGATCCACCGCGGACACTGCCAAACAGCCCTGTCTGAGCACGGCCTCTGTCATTTCAATCCTTGCCACAAGGCACGTGATTTCGTGTTAATTGGCAACGCGAGTGGCGTCGTGCATCTTCAGACACTGTGTGTTGGTGCCAAAAGTAACGGATGATGGCTGATAGAGGAGGAAGGAGGAAGGAGGAAAGAAAACTTTTCTCGCTGGGGCAGTGGCAAATTCGTACTCTTTGACTCTCAAAGCCTTGAGTCATTCAAACTTATATTCTAGATGAAGCTCGTGGTAATCTGTTCTGCTTGCTGTCCACGATTTCCTCCGCAGCTGAAATTGGGTGACGGCCAGTTGTTTGAAACCGAGGCCAGTTCGGAACAGCTGCCGGGCCATTTACCACATTCCACCTCTACACGTCCAACGCAGGCAGCTCTCCTTGTCGATATACGCAGCCTCATCTTCAAGTACAGCCGCTCGCTTGCGAAGAAAACAAACCAGTATTGAGATCTGTTGTTTGACGTTAATAACCCAAAGTTGTTGGACTCGACCGCCTATACTGCCATGCCTCGTGGGCGTCGTTCTGTTCAAGCGGACGTCTCAGCTTTGTCCGAGATCGCTGGTAAGTCTCCTTTGTACTTCAAGCGCCGGCCCCTTGGACGACTAAAAGCTGAACAAGAATGGACTTCAGTTACGAATGAGCCCCGACGAACCAGGTCTGCCTCCAAACTTGCAATCGCCGCTGAGGCCGTTGTTTCCGAAAACCTTACACAAACAACGAAACCGTCGAGGGTCATAGCAACTCGTGGAGCTCTTTTACCCAGAAATGCTGGTTCCGCAGTGTCGTCACCAGCACCGGAAGCGGCTCTCAAAAGCAACGAGGAAAGAGTTGCAGCGATGGACGATCTTTCTGCGTCATCTACACCAACGTCCAATGATTGTTCTTCGTCTGACGGAGATGTCTCAACACCAGCAACGAGTAAAATAGCAACGCCCATCATTGCCGAAGCATCTGTCTCTTCGGAAACCCTTCGACCCACGACTTTATTGGAAGTACGATTACCCAGCGGAGCAAATTTGGATGGGTTCGAGACGGATCGTGCTCTCAGGAATAGTGTCTATTCTTTGAACCCAACTCGAAGTAAGAATCTGGGTGAAGTATTTGATTCGGATGATGGCGAAGATGACGATTTCTCGTCTGGTTCGAAGCGAGACGCCAGAATTGCTCGCCGATGGCAAGAAGAAGAGTTCTGGAAAGGAGACGAGGATGCGTTATCCAACAACAGTGCTCAGCGAAAAAGCAGCCGAGTGTTGTCAGGAGAAGGAGCCTTCTCATCGCCTCTGACTACTCGAAATATTTTGAAGCGAGGCAGAGCCTCTACTCCCTCGTCCACTGGGCTCGCTCCGCGCGCCAAAAGGAGTAGAACAATTTCAGATTCTGTCGATTCTTCACGCCCGAGAAATAATACGAATGATAGAGGCGTTGCCGCCGCTGCAGAAAACCCGATAGCCGTGGCTGGCGCAGACTATAACACGCATACTGTCGTCGAACCTTTGGCTGAAGAAGATGAAGCAGCGGTCGGAGATGAGAATTTTCTTTCAGAGGACGAGCCACTGTCAACCAAGACAAGAGCGAAGACAAGAAAAGAAGCAAACACCGTACTTCCTGAAAGTAAAAAGTCTCATGAGGAAATGGCTGTTAGGCAAGACCCTGATGGCTCCAGTCGACCTCTCCCGGATATGATCGTTTACTCGGAAGAGGACGTTTTGCCCAGCAGTGAAGATGAAGCCGTTAGTACTGATTCCAGCATGACACCGGTCGACAGCGACTCACCGGATCCTATCACTGAGGTCGAGGAGGTTGATGTCCTCCGCAGAATCGCGGCCAGGCGTCGAGGTTATCGGTCAGGCAATAAGAATCGGCTCATGAAGGAGCGTGATCGTCTTGAATGTTATCATCCTGAAATCGTTACCATGTGGGATGATTTGGAAAAGATGACAGCAATCAATGCTGGGATGGCCCCCCAGCCCAAGGCTATTTCACGCCAGCTGAAGCCTTTCCAGCTCGCGGGTCTCGCTTGGATGAAAGAAATGGAAAAGATGGAATGGAGGGGTGGCTTGCTTGGCGATGAGATGGGACTCGGAAAGACAATCCAAGCCGTTTCGCTCATCATGTCTGATTATCCAGCCAAGCAGCCATCGCTTGTTCTCGTTCCTCCGGTCGCACTGATGCAATGGCAAGCCGAGATCAAGTCTTATACAGATGGCACACTCAAGACTTTTGTCTACCACGGCACGAACCAAAAGGCAAAAACCATGACTGTCAAGGAACTCAAATCATATGATGTGATCATGATGTCCTACAACAGCCTGGAATCAATGTATCGGAAACAAGAGAAGGGATTTAAAAGAAAAGCCGGTATTCACAAAGAGAAGAGTGTTATTCATTCCATCAAGTTTCATCGCATCATTCTAGACGAAGCTCACTGCATCAAAACCCGAAGCACAATGACGGCTAAAGCTTGTTTTGCTCTGCAGACCAACTATCGCTGGTGTTTGACAGGCACACCTCTGCAGAACCGAATTGGAGAGTTCTTCTCCTTGATCAGGTTCCTCAACATTCGGCCTTTCGCATTGTACCTGTGCAAGCAATGCCCGTGTTCAACGCTCGAGTGGTCAATGGATGAAGACAGTCGCTGTTCTCACTGCAACCATGGGGGTATGCAGCATGTTTCCGTTTTCAACCAGGAGCTTTTGAACCCCATTCAGAAGTTTGGCAATCTAGGACCTGGCCGCGAAGCATTTCGGAAGCTGCGTCTCTTGACTGATCGAATTATGCTGCGTCGGCTCAAGAAGGACCACACCGACTCGATGGAGTTACCTGTCAAGGAAGTTCACGTCGACCGTCAGTTCTTCGGCGAAGAGGAGAACGACTTTGCCAACAGTATCATGACGAATGGGCAGCGCAAATTCGACACCTACGTGGCCCAAGGTGTTCTGCTGAACAATTACGCCAACATCTTTGGTCTGATTATGCAAATGCGTCAAGTGGCAGATCACCCGGATCTACTGCTAAAGAAGAACGCCGATGGTGGACAGAACATCTTGGTGTGCTGCATCTGTGACGAACCTTCGGAAGACACCGTCCGAAGCCGATGCAAGCACGACTTTTGCCGGGCCTGCGTCTCTAGTTATGTTCAGTCCACGGACACGCCTGACTGCCCAACCTGCCACATTGCGCTGTCCATAGATCTGGAGCAACCGGAGATTGAACAGGATGAAGCTTTGGTCAAGAAGAGCTCAATCATCAACCGGATCAAGATGGAGAATTGGGTTTCGTCCTCCAAAATCGAACTGCTTGTTCATGACCTGCACAAGCTCCGCTCAGATAACGCCTCTCACAAATCCATCATATTTTCACAGTTTACAACCATGCTCCAGCTAATCGAGTGGAGGCTGAGACGTGCCGGTATCACGACCGTCATGCTTGATGGCAGCATGACTCCGGCGCAACGCCAGGCTTCCATTGAGCATTTCATGAACAACGTCGATGTGGAATGCTTTTTGGTCTCACTCAAAGCCGGAGGCGTGGCCCTCAACCTGACAGAGGCCTCGAGGGTATTCATCGTCGATCCGTAAGTCCCTTTCCCCTCAAAAAAAAAAAAACATCCACTGATTCTGTATGTAGGTGGTGGAATCCCGCAGCAGAGTGGCAATCTGCTGATAGATGTCACCGCATTGGTCAGACCCGACCCTGCGTCATCACGCGACTATGCATCGAGGATTCAGTAGAGAGTCGAATGGTACTCATCCAGGAAAAGAAGACGAGCATGATTCATTCGACCATTAATGCCGACGACAAGGCAATGGATAGCCTGAGTCCAGAAGACATGCAGTTTTTGTTCAGGGGTACCTAGCGGGAACATTTTTGCTGCGCGTTTATATATATATATATATATATCTTGAATTCTTTTTTTTATCCTTTTTTTTCCTGTTTTTTTTTTTTTTTTTTTTTTTCCTATTTTTTCTTTTTTTCCTTCTTCTTTCTCACCCATGACATTTCAATTTCAAAGCACAGAAATGATATTGCCTGATCAAGGTCAAAGACTCAAACCACGCAGCTTACTAACTTACGTGCCGAGAAATCGCGCTTCAGCCGTCAACGAATCTGGGGCTTATGCGAGCGTTTATCTTGGGTTGGTTAATTCGGCCCACACAATCGATATTGTGATTTTTGTTTTAGTTTTTTTTAGTTTTTTATTTTATTTTTGGGATTCGGAAGTTTTGTTTATCTGTTTTTTTCTTCTTCTTCTTTTTTGTCTTTTGTCTTTGCTCCTAGTTCAGTGTAGGAATACAAGTTGTAGGTTTTTTGCATGACATGGCGCGAATTTAATCCCGAGAGTGATCATTTGGGGGGGAATTCGCATCTGGTTCAAACGGGGCCAGAGGGGCTAGGGGCTAATGTACGATGGCGGAGAGAGAGGTACGTTTATTGACGACCGGCACATGACGGTCTTTTTTTTTTCGTTTTGGTTTTTTTTTTTCAATCCAGATTTGGTGCTTTGTCTATGAACATATAGCAGTTAAAATAGTATCCCATTTTTTTTATTCGTGGTCCTAGCGCGTAAGGCATTACCATCCCCTCATCGAAAAAATTCCTTCCCTCCGAGAAGAAATCCATCGTGACGCCCGACGCCCAACGTCTCGTTTCAACATGGCACTCATTCCCCCTTTTTTTTTTCTTTTTTTTGTCATTTGATCATCCGCTTTTCTCCCTTTTCGTTTTGTTACTTGTTTCTTGTTTCAGCCCCCGGTCAGCAGAGCAGTCAAAAATATACACCTTGAGGCGTGACATCTCTGCTCAATTTTTCCCATTTGATCCCAAACGTGACGATTGGTGGTAATGTCTATCTAAGGAGAAGTGAATTCAAGAGTACACTTCTCTCTGGGAGTAAAAGAACACGCTCGCTTGCGGTATCGGATTTCTGGTATATGTCGTATTGCAGCGCGAGTAAGACAGCACAGGCGGGGTGGAAGGCCGGGGTGAGGTTGCGCGAGGGTTTCGTGGTAGGATGGATTTAGAGCTTCTGCATAGCAGCGACGTCGGTGGACTGGACGTAGTCCTCGAACTCCTGGATCTGCTCCTCAAGATCGCCAAGAGAAACCTTCTCGTCTTCAACGACAAGGTTGATCTGGAGCTTCTTGATACCGAAACCAACAGCGACGAGCTTGGACGCACCCCAGACGAGACCGTCCTTCTCAATGCTACGGACGGCTTCCTCAAGAGCCTTCATGTCGGTCTCATCGTCTGTATTGAAGTTGTCAGCATGAGGCTGCATCACGACAAGTGCCATTCTCCACAAGATCTTGGTTTTCTTCTTTCGTAACTTACCCCAAGGCTTCACGTCCAGGGTGACAACAGACTTGGCAATGGTCTTGGGCTTCGCCTCCTTCTTCTTGCGGTACTCGGCCAGACGCTCCTCGCGGACACGCTCAGCCTCTGCGTCATCTTCCTCGTCAGAGCCGAACAGGTCGACGTCGTCGTCATCCTCCTCGGCGGCGGGGGCAGCGGCGGGGTTCAGGGTGAGCTCAGAGGCCTCAGGGCCATAGACAGTGTAAGGCTTGCTAGCATCTCCCGAGAGGCTGGCGAACTCGTCCTCAAAGGTAGCAATGTGCTTGTACCAACGAGCGGCGTGGGGGAACTTCTCAGCATCGGGGCTGGACTCCAGGGCCTTGAAGCAAGCAACATCAGCCTGGGTGGCAGAGTAGCTAAAGAGAGAACGGAGAGAGTTAGCCAACAAAGTCGATAGGTTTTCGTCGATACAGAAACGGCATGTTCGTTGCCAGTACTATGAATTCACAAGAGTGATGGCTGCAGCGGAGAGGATAGAGGAGTCAAGCGAATCGGCCGTGAAGCCTTGAGAGATTCACATGTCATGAACAGAATGTCCCAGCTGCTCAGCGGCGCAGGTCGACGGATGAGCAAGCCGAAAGAGGCGAAAAATGACACAGCAGAGATGCACTTTCAAAACGCCTTTTTCCTCCGTCTTCGCGTGAGCATTCGCCAACGGTCAGTCCCCCATCTTCCTCCCCGCGCCGCGTCAAAGTTGCATAAGAAAAAGAAAGAAAGACCACCACCACCACCACAGTATTCAACAAAAAAAAACATACCCAACGATGTAAGAGCGAGTCTGAACCCAGTTGTTGAGAACTATCCGATCAGCATAGTCAGTATCCGATTTTTGGAGTCATATCTATCAGGGGGGGGGGGAACCAAAAACCACGCAAGTGAACTCTCGAACAGAAAAAAAATGTCATTGGGAAAAAAAAAAATTGTATCATCACAAGTGATGGCGGGGTCGGGGTTGGGTGGTTTGAAATGCTCATCGTGAACCACCATCACAAACGGCAGATCAAATTTGTGCTGGGCGTAAGTAGGTGGACGTCACTCACGGGTCAGACCAGCATCGGAGAGAAAATCGACGAAACCCATTTTGGCTGCTGTAAAAAGATTGACCAACGAGAGAAGAGAAGGAGCGAGCAAGTCGAGGTTTTGAGCGGTTGGATGATGAGAGAGTGGGAGGAATAAGTTGATTTCACAGAGGAAAGAGTTTCGCAAGGCTGCAGAGGGGGGCGGGAGTGTTATTTTCACGGACCCGCTTTCTGGGTTGGAGGGGTAATCTCGACCCCTCGACCTCTCTCCTCTCTCGTCTTCTCTCTCTTTGTCTCTCTCTTCTTCTTTTTTTTCTCCCCCCCCCCCCCTAATCAACCCTTGCTCCTCACCCTTACCGCTACCATCCCACCGCTGAGGCACTTTCCTGCCTCAGGCATCCAACACGTATATCAACACGCATGACGTCGCGCTAAGAAACTCAGCTAGGCCAATTATCAAACTCTACGCTTCGTCTCGATCTTATGCCCTTCCTCTTCTCTTCTTTTCTTTCGTTTCCCTTCCTTTCCCTAAATGAGCGACCCATAGAAGGTGGTCGCTGAAGCCATGCTTGACACGTTGGGCCTCGACAACGGTGAAGGATCACCAGTGTCTGGGGAGACAACATCGGGCATCAAAAAGAACTCTGGCCAACAACAGACAACCCAACAGTCCGAACTCGCCCAGAAAGCAGTCGGTCCACGACTCAGCTTATCCATTTCTACCATTTGGCCGATTTCGAGACACATTAAAAGTGCCCAAGTCACTGTACAGAGTTGATGCACTTACTCGTACTCGATCCACTGCTTTTCAGCACAATTCGTAATTTCACGATGCGGTTGACGAGAAGCATTTTGGGCCATGAGGTCTGTTTTTTTTTTATCAAAGTCTCTAAATTTGCATCTATATTGTTTTCTTCTTTTTGAAAAATGACGAAGTAAAAATCCATGAAAAGTTCATGTCACATAGCTTTTCAGACCATCGCCACGTATCCAACATCCAACCACGGGGCGCATCCATCTCTTCCCCCCACAAACCTGTCTCGAATATATATATGTGCATAGGAAGGCAGAGCAGGAAACAACCCATACGTCGTTCCTACATGCTCAAGAGGGCCTTTGCCCCTGGCTCGCTGCACACGTACACGACATCGTGCGAGTTGGAGAAGCCGTTAAACTGGGTGGCCGAGCACTTAGTATAGGCACCCATGTTCTCAAAGTAGAGCCAGTCACCGACGTCCAGAATGGAGTCGAACCGGATGCTCTCGCTGATTCGGTCAATGCCGTCACATGTAGGTCCCCAAATAGAGTACTCGACTCCATCGCCTTCGCTACAGGGGCGGGCGGCCGCCGTGTTATAGAGGATGCGTCCATTCGTCTGCAAGATCTTGGCCACTGGATGTTGATGATCAAACATGATGCTGGAGAAGTTTCCGTAGACCCCGTCGTTCACGTACACCATGTAGCCCTTGCCATCGAGAGTCGGATCCTCAACCGTACGGCGGGCTATCACATTGCAGGCAATGGTGAAAGCCGTGGAGACGTAGTATCGGCCGGGCTCGGCAATAATGTCCACGTTGTTGCCAGCGGGAAAGAACTCGTCCAGAGCCTTGCTCAGTACACCGGCCATCTGCTCAAATGTGTCTCCGCAGAAGCCACCACCAACATCCAAGGTGCGCAAGGTGAAGCCAAGCGCAGCGCCCTGCTGGAAAACGGTGTGGGCATCGCGGACGGCTTTGTAAAAGGCCAAAGGATCAGAAGCGCCAGATCCAACATGGAAGCTGACGCCGACGACATTTAGCCCAAGTTTCTTGGCCACGGCCAAAAGGCCATCAGTAGTGTCCATGGCAGCGCCAAACTTCATGCTGAGGCGGCAGAGGCTGGAAGTATCATCCGTCATGATGCGCAAGAATAGCTCTGCGTCAGGGAAGAGTTTGGCAATCTTGTACAGCTCGTCGGCATTGTCGAATGTCATCCGCGCGACGCCAGCGGATTTGACGAAGCGAACGTACGAATTTGTCTTGCACGGCTGGGCGTAGATGATGCGCTCAGGGCTGACTCCCATTCCAAGAACTTGCTCAATCTCGCCCTTGGAGGCACAGTCGAATCCGGTGCCGAGCTCAGCGAGTAAGCGCAGGACCTGAGGGTCAGGATTACACTTGACCGCTACAAGAAGAAGGAGAAGAAGAAAAGGTCAGATGAACGATCGACGCGAATGCGAGCGATAAGATACAGGCTGCTTTGCTTACCATAAAACGGTTTGACGCGTGGCAAGTTCTTCTTCCATCGAATATGCTGACGATAGACGTCGCCTAGATCGGCGACGAAAAACGTGTCTTCGTCGCCAGCCTCACAAACCTCGTGGTCAATGGACTCGACACGCTTGCGGAGGGCATTGCCGATCAGCTGCTTGGCATCAAACGCAGCATGTTGATAATGAACATAATCCGCCAAAAGCGGTTTTCTCAACATATGATGAACATTTTGATGGTGGTTGTCGAGAATAGCTGTTGCCATAACCATATCCCTAGATAAATGCCCCGGGGGGGGGAGAGGTTGTCTGAAAAGCTTGTCGAGCTGTTTGAACACTGGAACGGTTGGGGTGTGTATACCAGTTGCTTGTCTCCCGTGTGACCAGACACGATCAGTTACTAAGACTGGTAACACGTGCTCGGAAGACTTGGGTTGAGGCGTGAAAAAGTCAAGCGAGTTGGTGGGCTTGACTGAGATATATATATATAGGTGATGCAGGTCAGACTCGTTGCGCCGAGTGACTGGGCAAGGCAGGTTCTAGGGGGGTCGGAAAGGATAGCAAGCTGTTCCTTCGACGGACTGGCGAGGCCTCCTCGACTCTTCCTCGGAAAGAGGAAGAACCACAGAGATCCTCCTATGCGGCAGCTGGTAGGTTTTTGAAGACGGCCGGGATGGGGGCTGGAACAGTTCGCCAAATAGCAAAAGAGTCTCGAGAGGTTTAGGCGCTTTCAGCAGAGACGGCGGGGGGTGGGATGGCGTTGATGATGTGGGCAGTCTTTCGGAGACTGAAATCTTGATCACTGACAAAGCTTGCGGCCTGGGGAGCCGTGGTGGAGTCGTTTGCCTTTGAAAAGACCAAAGGCTGGTCAGGAGAGACTATGCGATGGGAACGTGCAACCAGGCTCTATGAACGTGGCAAAAGTCAGTACTCTGTGGGAAGGAGAGGGGTTGGGTTGCGACGTCGCGATGTGAAAAGTCTCGTTTATTGTGGGCAACATTCTTCCGAGCGCTCCGCCCCTTCTCTCTCTCTCCCCCCCCCCCCCCCCCTTGAAACGAGACAGACATGCTCACTCGAGCAGGCAGGCACTAGGCGCAGCCTCTATCCATTGCCCCTAATCTCACTGGTGGGTCACAATGAGGATGTGATGGCCAATTTGTCGGATGGCCGATGGGCGGGTTGTCCAAGTTGGAAGCGCTGTGCCGTGGCACGGATTGGTTGGGGATCATGGTATCACAGGAGAAGCGGCCAGCGGCGCAACTAACCTGAATTCTAGATTTTCAAAGATGCCCGTTGCGTTGCGTTGCAGTGCGATTGGCGGTAGGAAAGCGGGCAAGCGGAAAGTGCCTCGTTATCGAAATGGTGTTGTGGCTGCTGTAGCTGTGCCCGTTGTTGTTGTCGGTGTTGTTTTGTGATAGAAGTCTTTGCACAACACACGAGAGGGTTGAAGACGGGAAAAAAAGAAAAGAAAAGCAAAAGAAGAAAAAAAATCCACCCCGCCAGAATTGTGTGCACGTGCCGATCCGGGTTCGTGATGAGGGGCAGCAACAGCAACAAGTGAAAATCACCACCTGCCGACCCAAGTGGCTGAGCGGGGTGGCTGATTTAGTCTCAGACAAGACTCACTCACACAATAGTACCTACTACGTAGTAGTAGTCTTTAGGTCTCATGTCTCATCTGCCATCTGCCGCGATGCTAGGGCAAAACGTAGATTTCATTTACCCCTACCACGTCACACTGATCATGGTTTTTGCCATGCATCGACAAACCCACATAGCCGGGACTAGACGGGCCATCCGGCCATCGATCTGTTATTTTTTTTTTTTTTTTTTTTGTCACGGTGTGGCTTTTCATCACCATTTGGTCAGACTGGGTACCTGTTGCACATTGCAGCACTCCTCAGGTCCTTGAGTATCCGGACCCCGCGGACCTCGCAATCCTTGTATCTAGCCTCATATCTCAGACATCTCGCATAAGATACCCACACCACACATTTCACACACAATCCATATTTTCAGATAGATGCTACTACTTACTTAGTACATAGTAGATACCTTTCTCTGACTGCTGAGTGGTACTCTTTACGTTATCGTGATTCGTCATAGTGCATGGCCCCTCCCCATTCATCACCGCAGCCTAGTAGCCACTTCCTTGTCCTTGTGATTCATGACCTTCTGGCACATCGACTGCCGAGCGCGAGATCGCGAGCAGCCTCGATATGATGTGCAAACATGATACATGGCCATAGCCCATTGTAATTATTCGTCCATGCACAACGGAGTCAGCTTTAGGCGGACTGTCTTGGCCTGTCTTCCACGGAAATATTCTGTTTCCCCAATCCTCGTGTAGCGATTGCGGACTGGAGCCATCTCCTCGCGGCGTCGCCCGGCGCAGCATCAATACAAACACATGGGTTTTTAGCCGATATCATCGGTACAGTATTCGGCACCAGACTTGTTGGATAGAGTGTTTCCAAGGACAAACTTGCAGTTGAGAGACACCCCCCTCGATCGATCTCGCTTGCTTCTTGCTCGTATCCGGGAGAGGAAGCCTTTCCCGTTGACAAGTCTCCCTCCGTAGCCTCACGGTGTGCTGCCATGACATCTTCATGCCTTCTCCAGTCTGCTCCTCGGTTATCTCAAGTACTATGTTCTTGTGTGCAAAAGGCGTGAAATCAAGCTAAATAAGTACAAAGATACGTAAAGATACGTAAAAGCGACAGATAAAAAGGGTCATAGATGAAAAGGACGAAAGACTTACTACTTTAAGACTATGCATACATAGAGTACCTTATATATACATATACCCCGTGAATGGATCTGTTTGGAGGGGTCTCATTGCGTCAGAGTGCTGAACCTTGTGCTGTTATCATCACGACGTTGCAGTCGATGCACCAACCTCCCTTATTGGAAGAAACTGTTGCGCGGCCACATGGAAGAATTTGACGAAGCACGAGAGTTTTGTATAGATTGCTGTCAAAGACTTCGTGGACCTTCATAACATCAGGTAATAGATACTTAAGTAATAGGCAACTGCTTGGACGTGGTTAGCTATAGCTTGGACGTGGTTAGCTATGGTATCGGTATCACAAAGGGATACGAAGCAATAGCATACTAAGTAATGACGACAAAAAAGCACTAGTGCGGGAAGAAAACGATACTAAATATGTATAGAGTGCTATCACGAACTATGTCGACCGTCCTCGGCACAAGCTAGCTACATCGCCAGTCGCAGCTCGCCGCCACATCCATCCCCCCCCACCCCTTGGTACTGCACATAGTTTTGAACCAGAAAAAAATATGTATTTGGACACGGATCGTCACGACGGTTCACGGCGTAGATGTGTCCAAACCCATCATACTGTCCGTACATGTACTCTGCTCTTTAGTCGGGTAACCCAATGCTCAGGGGCTCCTGCTCTGATAGAACGAGCCGGTGCGTTTCCATCTCCTTTTCCACGAAACCATCCACTTGAGCGATTCAACCATCTCTCTTCAGGATCCTTCCCTCAAAAATGACCTGATGCTGGGTGGCACCAAGGGGATTTTCGAAAGCGGTTTCTGCGTCAGACGAATTGCGCATCACAGTGGGGGGGCGGTCACGAGAAAGTCGTAGAATCGCACCATGTTTCATTCTTGCGTTGCTCTGTGGTCTTTTTGCCATGGGTGTTGGAACGAGAAGAGGATGTTCTGCTCGTCCCGGCAAAAAGATGTATCGTATCTTAACGCGTCTGTGGGGTTTTTTTTTTTTTTGTTTTTCCTCTTAGGCAAAGAAAGATATTTTCGCTCATCAGCGTCAGGCATATAAGATCATAACATCGCTCGATCAACCGACGGTCCGCTTTCCTATGGTAATATTACATGGTGCATCGAGAGCACATGATGGAGATCTGTCTATCTACGCCGTTGTGCGCATCTTTCTCTTGGTGTACAATGCGTATGGTGGGCTGTCATAGTCGTACACGTCTTTCGTGAGGTTGCAATTGAGAGCCAGAGCGCATTATATGCGCCTGTGGCTCGTTCCTCCTTTTGTTTCCTTCTTTTCCCCCAGCCGGGTTGTTCTTATTACAGTAGGTTTGGGTGCTCTTTGTATTCCGACATGGAACAGGGCGATGTTCAATGGCGGATACGGCATACAACCTCTCTTCTTGTGCATTTATTCGCCCACGGCGACATTCATGTCCTGGATTCTCCAAGAGTCATCCGCCCAGGACTGCCGCTCGCCGAGAAAGACGACGCGCTCCTCACCTTTTTCAATAGCCTCGACGAGATACTTCTGGGCGACTTCCTTGACCTGCTCTTTTGACACATCAAGGAGCTGCTCTCTCTTCTTTTGTTTCATTTCCTCAGTGATCCCCGAGAGGAATTTTCCCATGCCTTCTTGGTTGACTGCTCTGGGGGCATCGACCGCTTGGAAGACAGATATCTTGGCCTCTTCCAGGTCTCGGTCGCTCCATTCCTTGTGAACGGCCCATTTTCCAGCATTGCGCATAATGCTCAGGGTGTTCTGGGGGTTGGGATCACGGTAGGAGTAGAACCCAAACAATCCGTCTAGCGGCTTGTACATAGCTCCACCGCCGTATGCACCACCCTTTTCGCGGATCTCATGATGCAAATGCTTGTGTGTGAGAAGTTGGGAGAGGATTTGCAGCGGTGCACCTTCGGACGCCGTATACGGCGCTGTCGGGACTGACAAACCGCCGTAATAGACTTGGTACGGGAGTGGAAAGAATGTCTTGCGGTCGGTAGAAAGTCTCGGTGGTTCTGAATGCTTGAAGTTGGAAACACCGCTGGGAAGGACTCTCAGGAAGCCTTGTAAGCTGCTGGAATTCTGCGCCACACCTTCCGTTCCGCAGGTAATGGACGCGCGCATGTTGTCACTCGAGAGGGCAAAGGCCTGAATTTGCTTCAGCTTGTGAATGACGTCTTCGAGATTATCCGACTCGTGTCTACCCGCCAGCTTCGTGACAAGCTTGACTTGAGACAACCCAGCCACTTGTTGCCTAAGCCAAGCGCCTCGCGTGAGACTTGATTCAGCATAGCCTAGGGCAAACCGGTGGCCCGAGGAGGCAATGTCATTAACGATGCCATCCGCAGAGGCTTGCAGCAGCTGCCGGATTCGCAGGGCGGCTTCGGGACTGTCGAAATTGGTCTCCAGCACCAACTTTCGAAGAATGTCAAACATGATGGGAGCGTTGCGGTCTAGCGCCATCCCGGTGAAAATGATTCCTTCACTGGAGGACTGAAAATCGGTCGGTGAGGGGCTAGAATGATATCCCACGGAAACACCCCCAGTGGACAGCTTGATGAGATCCTCTAGCTGCTCCATGGTCTCGTCTCTGGTGCCAAGACGCATTATGCTGTCAGTAAAGAGAGGTATTAGTTCTCGAAGTTCATCGGGCAAATTGTTCAACGTGTTGATTGCCCGGAAGTAGGTCAAGCCATTCGTTGGAGCCTCACGCCACTGGATCGGCGTGTCATCCAGGATTTCTTCGCGGATGACCACCGGCTCCTTGGATCTCGGGATATCCCTAACGTGTACAGTTGGCAAACAACTCAAGTCCTCTGTATTCGTCTTGTTCTGTTCCATGAGAAGCTCCTGCTCCCGTCGTTCAAAGTCTTGTCGAGCCTTCTCCTCACTTCCGGCACGTTTTACGGCATCGGAAATCCTGCCGGACAGTCGTTGCTGCTCTTCCTTGGCAAGCTCTTCGCTAAATGCCATTGACGGTGCCATTGTAAATGTGAGGGTGTTGTCATTGAGGAGATACTTGTCGACCAGGCCCTCGAGGTAGCCACCCTCTGCAAGCTTGTTTTGGAATGCTGAAATCGTGTCGTTCCAAGCAAGAGAATCAAAGGGGTCCGTTCCATTGAACCATTTCGGCTTGAGACGATTGAGCATGGAAGATCCAAAATTAGCAGTCTTGTGCTTCAGAGATAACTCTAGTTGATGTAATGCACCATCGATTTTGGTTTTGTCGAATCCATTATCTCGCGATTGGCGCAGGATGTCTTGAACTCTTTCTTTTAGTTTGGACACATCAGCTTCTTGAACCCCGGTCAGGCCGATTGAAAAGATGCCACGCTTGGCCGAGCTGTCGTATCCAGCATTAGGGCTCCAGTCGGCGCCCATACCGGTCTCAATCAGGCCCCGGTACAGTGGCGAGCCATAGCCATCCATCAGTAGAGTCGAGAGCAGGGCGATTGAAAATGACTCCACAACATCCGTCGTGTCCCCAGTAATCCAGGATAAAGATGTTTTGTATTGGCGATCGGAAGCGACCAACGGATCGAGAGGGCCGTACATGGTTACTTCTCGTGAGCCACTCAGCTTGATTGGTTCACGGATCTCTCCATCAGTCTGAATCTTGTCAAAAACTCGCAGCCTGGCATCAAGTTCCCGCAAATGATCCGCCAAAGGCATGTCTCCGTATGTGAATAGCTTCGAGTTGCTGGGGTGGTAATGTTGGGCATGGAAGTTTTTGAGTTGATCATACGTCAGGTCGGTAATTTTCGCCGGATCGCCTCCAGAGTTGTTGATATCCGGAAATATGTGATCTTGAAAACGAATGTAATATAGATATCCGGCATCTGACATCTGCCCCTTCATCTCGTTGTAAACCACGCCTTTGAATACCAACTTCTTGCTTTCTTCAGTCTCTCCCAGTGGATTCTCCGGACCAATTCTCCATCCCTCCTGGGTGAAGTCGGATTCTTTCAGCAACGGATGCAACGTGGAGTCCAAGTATACCGACATGAGGTTCTTGAAGTCTTGTGCATTTGTCGTCGCAAACGGATAATACGTGTGGTCAGAGGCAGTGAACGCATTCATGAAGTTCGAGAGCGTGCGAGGCAACATTTTGAAAAAGGGATCGCGAATGGGATACTTCTCGCTGCCGCACAAGGTAGTATGTTCAAGGATGTGCGGCACGCCAGTATCATCGGGAGGGTTCGTCTTGAAGCCGATGGAGAAGACATTATTACTGTCGTCTCTGGCAATGTGCAGATAATCGGCGCCGGTTTTGTCATGCTGAAGATGGAGAGCCGTCAGTTCCAGCTCAGGAACATGTTTTGAACGGACAAGGGTGAAGCCATGGAGTTGATCGCCGGGTCTTGGATACTGCGACAAATCGGTTACGGCTCTGCGTGCTGCTTTGGCCGCGTTCCGCAGCATCTTGCACAGGTGTTGAGAGTGGCAGAACGAAGAAGGATCTCTGCTGGCACTAAGAAAAAAAAATATCTAGAGCACGGTGGAAGAACTAATTCCTCTCCGGTGACAGCATTCGGAGTCGGACGAACAGAATGATTTGCGCGCTGATGAAAAGGTTGAACATTTTGAGCAACCCAGGCCAGCCGAAACTAACGTTGAAGAAGCTTTGGCCAACAGATTAGTCAGAAAAGAAAAGATTGGACAGGCCTTAGGACCAACGGTGGCGGGGCCCTCGACGAGCGCAAGGACGGCAGGCACGATAGTGCGTTATCTGTATTGGCCACAATTCATGTCGCGCTGGACACAATCCACTAGGCCTTTTTATCAAACCACGGCCCGGCCGAGTCACAGCGAGTCACAGCGAGCCCAGCCCTCCCTAACTTGGGTGAAAACTGCATCACTGGTTACGCTTCGTAATCGACGCCTTCGACTACAACGACCAATTTCATCCACGTTGACGCTGCTCAAAGCGCCTTTCGGTAGTTGATCCTGTGAGTGTCTGCTATTGAGCTGCTTCTCGACTGGCCTGTTTGCACTGGAGCTCATACATACACACGGAAATGCTCGATTCTCGGTAGACCGCACTTTTGCTAACCTGGCCACGTAGATCGCTGTGCCTTTGTCTTCGCTTTCGATACGCCGGCTGCTTGTATCAAAAACTCTTCGACTCGCCGTCCGCTCACGAAGTTAGTCGTAGGCTGGCATTTCATCGCTCCTCCAGCTTTCAATTCAATATCGGCGGTCCGCCTCGGCAAATCAACCTCTCCGATGTTGCGCACTTCGTGAAACGACATTTACCCTCTTGTTAAACCAAAGAGGAATTTTTGATCCCGTACGCTATGCCTGCGAGTCAAGTCGATACGGCGTTAACCAACGGGCACGATGGCTATGTCCATCCTGCACCGCCTGCCCTGGGAAAGAAGGGGAAAGGCAAGAAGGCAATCGACTCGAATGAGGCCTCTAGGTTGCTGCAGGCTCGAATTTCTCAGTTAGAGCAAGATGCCGCCGGCGAAAAGGATCAAGAGCTCGAAATCGGTATGTTTGCGCTCATGGACATTACACATCGCATCTGAGCATCGATCAAGGTGTTTTCCTCGAACAGGTTGGGGCCAGGTGGACTGGATGCTAGGGCTAATCAGGTCACCGACACGAAACAGAGCGCGAAGTCAAAAGGGCCAACCGAGATCTGATGCAGCAGGTTGCCAAGATGGACGACATGCAAAAGATTGACCATCTTACGAAGCGCTCGAGCGAGCTTCTGGCCGATATGCGACGACTGGAAAAAGAGAATCAAAAGAATAAGAAGCGCGGCGATAGTCTCCAGAAAGAACGAGACAACGGTCGGACGGAGCTTGGAAAGACTGCAGGACTAAAAGAGAAGCTCGAGAAATTATGCCGTGAGCTTCAGCGCGATAACAACAAGATGAAGGTTAGACAACGAACAAACATCGTGGTTTGTCTCTGCGCAAACGGCATCTGAACTAGTGCGCTGACGTGGGATTTTGTTGTGTAGAATGAGAACAAGGAACTCCAGACGCTACAGAAGCGAAATACAGCTGCTTGGGACGAAAAGTATGCGACGCTGCTGTCGAAATTAGAAGGCTATCAGGAGGAGAAGGACACACCCCGGAAACAAGTTGTGGATATGGAAATGGACGAATTGTGAGCGATGCATCAGCCGGGAAACGGACGCGCTCATTCGTACTAACTTTGCCGCTTTCACAGATTCCGTGTCCGATTTAAATCGTTCATCGAACAGTATGAACTACGCGAACTGCACTTCCATTCGCTGATGCGCACGAAGGAACTTGAGGTTCAATATCACCAGTCGCGATTCGAACGAGAAAGAAAGAATGCGGAAAGCGAATCAACAAAAGCACGTCATTTGCAGGCGCAAGTGCTAGCGTTCACCAAGACTGAAGATGAACTTCGAAACCAGTTGGATGTCTATGTTGACAAATTCAAGCAGGTAAACCAATCTCTTCAGTTTTCTGTCTTGTCTCTCTTCCTGGTTACCTTTTTCTTTGCTTCCATTTTATTCTTTTATTTTATTTCATTTTGATGAGGGAAAGGGGGTCGCTGTTTATCGCGCAACCACATACTAACAGTGGATGGCACTACCAGGTTGAGGACACGCTAAACAACAGCAACGATCTGTTCCTGTCCTTCCGAAAGGAAATGGAAGACATGTCAAAGAAGGGCAAGCGTCTGGAGAAGGAAAATGAGGCCCTCAAGAGACAGAAAGAAGCAACGGCGGCAAACATTATCCGCATGGCAGAAGAGCGACAGGGCTGGAAAAAACAGTTGGATGCGGCCGAGAAGAAGGTGGAAAAGCTCATGAGCATCATCCAACAGATGCAACAACAGGGTCGCAAGAGTCCCCCGGAACTGGCTGGTGTCATGGAAAGCACGTTTTCGGATGACCAAGGCGCAGCAGAGGGAGACGATGAGAGCGATTACTCGAACGAAGGCGAAGGGGAAGACGAGGAAGAGCTCAGCGAGTTCGATGACGATACCGAGGAGGAGCCTCAACCGGTAGAGAAGCAGCCCGCTCCCGTCACCTATGGACCGGAACGACCGCCACCACCAACACAGCAACAACAGCAGGCAACAGCCGCAACGACCAATGGACATTAGGATAGCCTGTTGGAGTTGCTTCGCGTGATGGGCGTTGACAATCCAAATCTTGCCAATTTATCCAAACCCGACTTGGCACGGTATGTCTTTGCACAGGTGGATCGCATAAAGAACGACCCTGAAGCGGTGCAGCGGGCGTTGGCTGTTATGATTCCATACGTGACGTTTGACTCAATCCAGATGTGTGTTTCCTAAAAAACACTCCATGGGGGGCGAGCTGGACGTGGAGGGGTTTCGTAGGGGGGTTGACGTCAGAGTCGTGATATTTTGCTCTCGCCTATCTATCTGCCTGCAGAAGGGTATGTAGTAGGCGGTATGGGTTATCGTGCAGAATCCGCTGCATTGTCTGTATTATTGTATAGTAGTGGTGAGAGATGAAATGCTGACTGGCTACGTAGCATTGCAAGGCTCTGTGTCTCTTGGCCGTGGCAGGGACTTGTCTGTCTGGCTGGATGACGGTCATTCAGCACCATACGTTGCCACGACCATGAAAGTGAAAGACGGCAATAGATTGGATGGCGTGAGTGAAAGAAAGTCAACGAGCCACACATACTATATATACTACGTAGTATACTATGTACTACTATTACTACATACTACTCGTACTACGTACTATACACACACACACACACACACACACACCCCTCCCTTCCCACCACTTTCACCACCCACTTCAATCGATAAGATAAGATAGGACAGGACACTCTGTTCAGTCGCAATAAGCCGACAGAACCGGACAGGCCCCGACCTACAAACAATCATACCTTCGGTCCTTCTTTCCTTCATTCCTACCCTCTACATGAAATAATCCTCAAGGTCCTGGAATCTTACACTGTCGGAGCTATCAGAGCTGCAATTGATATAGCTGAACGCGGCCGATATGGATTTTCTCCAGGTATGAAACAACGGCGATTCCTCTTCCGCCTTGGCACATCTACTTTGCGAACCTGCCAGCGTGGCAAACAGACTTGCTCGTCTTGCTAACTCGCGATTGTTCTCTCGTCTCTTTTATACAGCGCCTCGCGCGATATCTCGACAGACCCCTGTTTCCCTGGAGGAAGCTCATTCTCGGTTTCTCCGTCGGCCAGTATCTTCTGGAATCGTTCCTCACCTTGCGCCAGTACCGCATTCTCCAACGCACCAAACCCCCCGCCGTGCTCTCCAAGGAAATCTCCCAAGAAACATTTGACAAGTCCCAAGCCTACGGTCGCGCCAAAGCCCAGTTCGAAATCATATCCGGTCTTTGGTCGCAGATTCAAAACGTTGCCTTCATTCAATACGATGTTCTTCCAAAGCTCTGGTCGTTGACCGGCAACTGGCTGCTGAACTGGGCTCCCGCCCGATTCAGCGGCGAGATCTCCCACTCCATCGTCTTCGTCCTGAGCTTCATCGTCATCCAGCAGATGCTCTCGTTTCCCACTCGCATATACAACACGTTCGTCCTGGAAGAAAAGTTCGGCTTCAATAAGCAAACGCCCGCCCTCTTCGTCACGGATATGATCAAGACCAATCTGCTTATATCTGCGCTCGTGCCCCCAATCCTGGCTGCCTTCCTCAAGATCATCCAAAAGACCGGGAACCAGTTCGTCTTCTACCTATGGGTTTTCGCGGCTGGTCTGCAGGTCTTCACGACCACGGCCTATCCCATTTTCATCCAGCCTTTGTTCAACAAGCTTTCTCCTCTCGAAGAGGGCGAGCTCAAGACCAAGGTCAACGGACTCGCTGCTGCTCACAAATTCCCGCTGCAGGAGCTCTTCGTCATTGATGGATCTAAGCGAAGCGCTCACTCAAATGCCTACTTCTATGGTCTGCCGTGGAAGAAGCATATCGTCATTTACGATACCCTCATCGAGAAGACGGAAACGGACGAAATCATTGCCATTCTAGCGCACGAGCTTGGCCACTGGAAGCTGGGTCATACGACTCGCCTCTTCGGCATCGGCCAGGTAAGAGTTTTTCTTCGTTTTACTCGGCGCATCCCCCCCCCCCCCCCCGAGACTCCACGTCGCTATACTTCTGTCTCAGCGCGAAAAAGGCTTTCGTAAACTAACTCTTGAGCAAGGCTCATCTCCTCTATGTCTTCTCGCTCTTCTCCGTCTTTATCAACAACAAGTCGCTCTACAACGCGTTTGGATTCCACACCCAGTACCCCATCATCATCGGCTTCATTCTCTTTTCCGACGCTCTTTCTCCAATGGACACCATCATCAAGCTTCTGTTCAACATCATCTCTCGCAAGTTCGAGTTCGAGGCCGATGACTTCGCCAAGGGTCTCGGTTTCCGCGCCAAGCTCGCCAGCTCGCTCATCAAACTCCATGCTCAGAATCTGAGCACAATGGACGCCGACTGGATGTACGCTAGCTACCACTTCTCGCATCCCCACCTGTCGGAACGTCTCAAGGCCCTGGATTGGACACCCAAGGAGGCTCTGACCAGTGAAAAGGCCAAGGATGAGGATGGTTCAGCCACCGCTACTGGTCGCGATGAGCTGTAAATGGACAGAAGAGGGACGAAAAAGAACGGGCAAGAAGAGGTGGAGGACATTCGATCGTCCGGCCGTTGGGAAAGCGTAATTTGACTGCCGTCGGACGTTGTGGAGGGGCTTCAAAAGTAGGGTTCTGGGAAGGACAGTATATAAAAATAAAAATAAAGCAGTCAGTTCGAGATTGTAAAGATGTGTATTCAACCGCGCATAAGATTACCTGCTTGAACGCTTTAGAAAGTGATATCAAGAACGACACTTTCAATTCTTTGCCCAGCTCTGGTGGGTTTGTTGTTTTTCTTTTTTTTTTTTTTCAAAAAAAAACCCCCCGAAATCAGTCATGTATGGTCTTTTGAATGTAATTCTAGCAAGTCTAGCCACCACAGCCCCTTAGTCTTCATCGTCTTCGTCGTCCGAGTCGCAGCTCTGTTCTGATCCCTCTTCCTCTGATCCCTCTTCGTCCTCGTCCTCGTCCTCATCCTCATCTCCAGCCTCCAGGCCATAATCATCATGGAAATAGCTCAGCTCCCGTGTCTGCACTTTGTACCCCATGTCCTTGAAGGCAGACTCCATGTTCTATGTCAAATTTACCATTTAGTATTTGGCTTTTCTTTTTTTTTTTCCTTCAATAAAAGAAAAAGAAAAGAAGAAGAAGAAAAGAAAATCTCTCCTTGAGATGCGCTTACCTCGGTCATCAACTTCGCACAAGTTATCACGACGTTGCTCTTTCCTGGCTCGAAGCAGGGCAGGATATACTCCTTTAGTGCACCCTTGATCTCTTCCTGGGTGACGGCGCGGACCTTCTTGAGAACCTGCTTGCTCCAGTCCTTGGGTAGGCCGCGCACGACGCTCTGGATGAAGTTTTGCTGGGCGGCGCTGGGCATGGTGGCTTGTTCGTCGGCAAACATGACGACGATCTGGCTGATGGTTCCTTCGAGGAGGTGTTTGTCAATGGGCACCTGGCCTGTTGCGATCTTCTGGATGGCGTCTCGGGAGGCGGCTATGGCTTTGGAGGCGTCGGGGGAGCGATATACGCGGTACGACAGGATGCCTGAATCAATGTTGCGGGAGAAGTTCGTGCCATATGCGTAGCCGGCGCCGCGGACGGCATTCCACAAGGGCCCTTCGACCGTTTCCAAATACCCGATGGCCACCATGATTGAGGCGAAACTGGGATCGGACAGAGACGTGATGCTGGGAGCGGTACTCGTCGAGTAGGAACTCTCCAGGGTGGTCATGGGTACAATGATGGCGCCCACCGAGCCGGGCTTTCGGCCTTCTTCGTTCAGAAGATCGACGAACTTGGGTATCGGGACCATGTCTTGGTCCTGCTGCGCCGCCAGGGCCGCGGAAAGAGAATCCCAGGTGGCGACGGGTTTGTCGAGCTTCGACACGTTTGCAGTGACGAGGAAGCGCATGTTCTGAAACGTGAACAGAGACTTGCGTATCGTGTTGAACCATTCTATGACTTTTTCTGGCTCGCTCTTGAGGAGCTTCTTCAGGCGCTTCAGATAAACAGCCTTGACAAGAGTTCGTTTGGCGACAGTCAGAGAAGATTTTTCCAGGTGGATGGCGGCATCAATCTCGGCAGCCATTCCGCGCCCGTCTCGCTTTGCTTCGGGGATATCGACCAGGGCCTTGCTCACTGCGGCTTTGAGGCGCTGCGCATCGAAGACGGAGTCGAACATCATGGTCCTCAGCCAGTTGACCGCGGCGGCGTACTTTTCCGGTTCGACTTGGAACTGGATGAGGCAGCCGTCAGCGTCACCTAGAGACCTCGAGGACCCGATGCCGTAGCCAACACTGTCTCGCTCGAGCTCCATGACCACCTGCTCAAAGTCGACCTGCTTGCCGTCTCTCATGATGTGGGTGTTGAAGAAGTTGCCGTTGAAGATGGACATGAGTGGTTTCAACTGGACAGGTACTTGTGACGTGCCTAGGTGGATGTTGATATGCACAAAGTTGGTCGGTACATCTTCGAACTGGATGAAGAGCGGCAGTTTCCCTTCCGTGGACGAATCAATGGTCTTCTGCGCCGGGCCGGTCCCAAGGCCGACTGATCGAGCTCGGCCGGATCGTGCAGTGTCAGATTCGATGAAATGAATGGAATCGGTGGCGGGGACATCCCATCGGTCGATGACTTCGGCAGGAATGGGCTCGTCATTCTTTTTCTTGGCCTGTTCGAGTTGCTTTGCTAATTTCTCCAGTCCTTCTGGCCCTAAGGCCTCTTTTCTCCTGGCAACGCGTGCTTCCTCTTCGCTCTTCATCTTCTCGGCGAGATCGTGCGAAGGCTTGCCCAAGATGGCTACATGATGGGCATCGGCAAGCCACTTGCTCAAAAACGCCCGCCACTGCTCGTCTGTCCACTTCTCCAACACGTCGTATTCGGCGAGAGACGCAAAGTCTTGGAGAGTTGACCCATCGCGCTTGCCAAAGAGAAAGTCGTTGATGATGTTTGTAGAAAAAAAGGATTCTGATTGCTCAGCGTGAAACTTGACTTGACGCTTCTCTCTACTGATGCAGTCTAGCATGTAGTCCATGTCCAGTGGCTTGGACGCCACCTCCTTGAGAAGGTCGAGAAGCCGGTTCTTGACAAACTCCAGCTTTTCTGTTGCAACACTTGTGGGCTGAAGCCAAATGATGGAGTTGGGACGTGAATCCCACCAGTAACTCACGGAACTGGCAAGTTCCTCCTTCTCTACCAGGATGTTCTCAAGAATCGAGACCGACGAACCACACAAGTAAGTGAGCATGATGTTGAGCGCCGATGTAGCAATCAAGTCGTTGCAACTGGGACCAAAGAAGCCAAGGAGGACTTCTCCAACAGACTCGTCCTCTTCGGGAAACTCTGCCGTGGTGACAATAGTTTCCTTCAAGGCTGGCGGCTGGGCCGATTCGATCCAAGGTCTGTAATGCTTCCCCTTAGCTACGTTGCACTTTTGAACCGTCTTTCCGGCGCTTGTTTTTGTCACGGGGAACCTACCTTTTAAATTTTGTATCCAGGGAAGGTATTTCGTTTTTAATACCTTCCTCGAATTCGTCGAGAATCTGCAGGAGATTCGCGTGGTCAGCCTCTCCAACAATGACCAGACACAAATTTCGTGGCTGGTACATGTCGCGATGGAACTGGCGAATCCTCTCTGGTGTCAGAACACGCAGCGCTTCGGTCATGCCGCCTGTCTCGTAGCGAAATCCGACATTCTCAGGATACAACAAACGGCGAGCCTTTAGGTCCATGATTTCTGAGCTGCGGAACTGCACGGCTTGCATCTCGGAATATACAACACCAGCATCATTTCCCTCGCCATCTATATGCCAAACCTCGGTAGTAATGGCTTCATCTGTAATGGTTGGCAAGATAATGTGTTCAAGGTAGACGGGAAGGACTTGAGCAAATCCATCCCATCCGGCAGTCTCGAGCGTGTACGCCGTGTGGTCCGTTGCTGTCCAGGCATTTGTCCCGGAGTAGGCTCGCGAAGAAAGCTTGTCAAGAAGACCCTTGAACGGATAACTTTTGGAGCCCATAAAAATCAGGTGCTCCAGAGTATGTGGTGCGCCTGAATCGTCAAAGATTTCAGTCGCCAAGGTGAAATATCCACTGATCTTTGGCCCTTGCCGATCAGCAACGACCACCTGCATGCCGCTTCTCTCAGATACATATTGGCTGATGGTACACGGGGCATAGTCAGTGGTGAAGCTTTGAATTTTGCGAAATTGCGACTGGTGCGTCGAGGAGGAAGGCATTGTGAAGTGAGGTGAGGTGTTTGTGCATGCGGCCTTGGTACTCGAGCCTGTTGATTACTAGTAGTATTATTAGCACCTCCTTCACGAAAAGCTTGTCCTGCCCGTCCAGAACGGGTTGGTCACGAGAAGTAGAGCGCCACGCGAACAAAGGGAAAGAGGGTGTCGAGGGACCACAATGTCTCAAGCCGGTAACTTGATGGTGCAAAGTGCTGGTAGCTTTACACGTCTTTGGACGATGTCATGCGGGGTAGCTCGTCAACACAATGCCATCGTTGACTCTTAAAACAGGGGTGACAGCTTCTGTGGCAATAGCCACATTCAGATCTCGTACAGACAAGGGGCAGGATATTGACAGCGCGGTCGTACAACCCAGGTATCGTGTTAGATGCCGGAATACGTCAGGAGGACAAAACATCATGAATGAACGGAAAATGGCGTGGACGCAGGGTAGATGGTTCCAAGCACCCAGGCTCAGCTTAGTAGTACCTACTACTAGCAGACAGTACTTACTACACCGATAGAATCTTGCCGATAAGAGTTTGAAAAAAATAAAAATAGTATTCATAAAGGAAGAAAGGACAGACTCTTTTATGTGCGGATGCCGATGGTTAGTTCTTTTTCGTACAGCCCGGCTGGCAGATTGAGTGGTTGAGGGAAAGAAAAAAAGTCAAGTTGCCCCGCTGTCATCTGTTTCGGGCATTCCAAGATCAAAGCACTACGAATTTGACGACCACATGGACGTGAGAGAAACAAAAGTCCGATTTTAATGCACTTCTGACCTTCTAGAAGAGGTACAAGCGCCAAAGAAAACATTATTTCGTCAGGTGATTGGATTTTCCTGCACGAAGCTCTGGTTTTCCAAGCCGGGGAAATCAGATGCCCCTCCATTCAAGTTGCAGCCGCCAACAGGAGGGTTGCACGAGTGATCAGCCCCACTTACTTACGATGACCTCAGAAAGTTGACAGCTTGCCCAGCTTCCGTCTTCCATTGTATGGACCGAGTTAATGCCAGTGGCCAAGCATCATCGGACATCGCGCCGCATCTTTTTTTTTCTTTGTATTTTTTTTTAGTTTTGTTGGGGGGGGGGGGGGGGGGGGGGGGGGGGGGGGGGGGGGGGGGGGGGGGGGGGGGGGGGGGGGGGGGGGGGGGGG
>JABAEC010000042.1:142533-198929 GCA_013435705.1 Claviceps paspali
TGCCATTGGCCAATCATAATCGGACATCGCGCCGCATATTTTTTTTTTTTTTTTTTTTTTTTTTTTTTTTTTCCCCCCCCCCCCCCCCCCCCAACGGCGAAACCACTCAATACGGATACCATGTCATTACCGCGCAACATAAATTGTCACGCATAAAGCTTTCACAGGCCGAGCCCGAGTAACGAACGTCTGTCATCTCAGACTACTGATCGACATCCGCGCGCGCGCACCCTTACGAGCCATGGCTGCGGCAACAGCACCGCAACAGCTTAGCGATGCTATAGTCAAATTTTCGCTCGAGGCCAAATTTCCCGAAGATGTCACGTCGCTTCCGCCCGTTTCGGAGATAGATCTTCAACCCACAATCGAGGCCCTGGAGGTGGCCAAGGCCAGTCTCGAGGTGTGTGAGCCTTGAACGGGGTACTTTGGACAAAAAAAGGGAAAAAAAAATATCTGCTTACATCTTGGCAGGGAGAGGTTCATATTATCAACGAAGAAACGAAAGACGACGTCAGCTCCTGGGCGCAGAACGCAAAAGCCTTGCAGCAGGACATCATTCGCTCCAAGACGATTGCGAATGATATCATCCGCCAGTCGGAAACACCAGATGTATCTGGAGAGTCAATAGCAGAAGCCGAAGGAAGAGTCGAGTTTCTGAACCATGAAATCCAGTTCAGTCGACAGATTCAAACAGTACTGGCCAAAATCAAAAGCTTGAACGAGCTTGTGGCACAGGTTGAAAGGGCACAGAATGACAAACGAGTCCTCGAAGCTTTACGCCTTCTTGAACGTAAGTGAAAGCTATAACGATGGATCGTCGACTCTGCCAATCACGTGCAACGGGAGTAAAGATTTGTTTTTTTTTAACACATGACAGAGTCCTGGAATGCCTTGGACGAAGTTGGCGCGATCAAAACATGTCGAATCGTCAAGTTGTTAGATCAACGAGTTTTTGGCCTAAAATCCAGCATTCATCATGTTTTTAACCAGCTATGGAAAGAATTGGTTCACTTCGACGTCGATAATGGGAAATTAACTATCCGCGAGTCTCTTCCTGGTACGTATGTGGCGAGAGGGTTGCCAACTTGGTGGCAGTATATTGACCGAGTTACTGACTGACACGTCTTAGCCGGGGGCATGAGCCTGTCTGAAGCCGTGGTTGTGCTGAAATCTTACAAAGAAACTGACGAGCGCATGGAGCAGATGTGGAGGAACCTAAACGGGGCGATAGTTTCACCGAGAATGAGCAAGAGCATAAAAGACAAATCAGGCGTCGAAGTCTGTGGAGATGAGCTTGCCTTGTCAGGGCAAAGGGACTCCTCTGTTGAGTCGCTTCTATCGGATCTAGAAGTCGTTTTAGCATTCGTTTCGCAAAAATTACCAGGAGAATTGCTCAGCGGACTGGGGGGTTTCATGATGGTAGACTTGATACCAAGGTTGATTCATGAGTGGCTCAACCCAGCCGTTCCATCATCACTGGACGGCATACCGCAGTTTCAAAGCATCATGAAGAGCGCACAGGCATTTTGTTCAGCCCTCGAAACAAGTGGTTACAGTGGCTTTGAGGATCTCAAAGAATGGGTCAGCAAAGCACACATGACATGGCTGGGTCGATGCCGAGAGAATGCTCTAGACACTGTTCGGACAAAGCTCAGCCAAGGAATAGGCGACTCCAGACAGGTTGAGAGGATTGAAAAGCACATGGTGACTGTCTCGGAGGGCAATGAGCTCGCAACTACAGGTGCCGGTGCCTCGGCCGACACGAATGACTGGGGAGCTGCCTGGGATGACGCATGGGACGACGATGAAAACAAGAATGAGGCGAAAGAGACGAATGTCGCCACAGATGCTGGCCGACCCGCAACTCCCATCGAAGATGACGGCACAGATGCTTGGGGCTGGGGAGAAGACGATGGAAATGCCGACCATGCCAATGAGGAGGTGGACTCGACTAAGAAAACCGAGGAGAATGCTGAACAAGACGCAAGCAAAGAGAACGAAGAAGACGGCGGCGCTGATGCATGGGGCTGGGGCGACGAAGATACGACGGTGGACGCGGAGCAAGCGAAACCTTCTCCTCTCAAGAGACAGAGGGGAGCGGCAGGTGTCGAAGAGAAGAAGAAGGAGCTCGTTTTCAAAGAAAAGTATCGCATCTCTTCTATGCCGGAGCCGGTCTTGGACATGATCACTTCAACACTGGAAGACGGCGCAACCTTGATCAAGGAGAAGGACAAGTACCAGCTCATCGCATCAACTGCGCCAGGTCTTTTCAACTTGCCGACCTTGGTGTTGGCACTTTTCAGAGCCATCTCGCCCTACTACTACTCCCTGACTGTGGGCGGCAACATGTGAGTATTGAACAGCAGCCGTGTGGCTGTAATGTCGCGTTGGAAGAGCAAACACAGAGACACAGTTCACTAACCCGGAGGCTCCAAATCAACACCAGGTATCTGTACAATGACGCCATGTATCTGGCGGAACAGTTGACGAAATTCTCAGCAGCTTGGAAAGAGCGCGAGGACATCACGCCTCGGGCGAAAACGATGTTGCGACTAGACAACGACATCAAGACTCTCCAGAATTTCGCCAACCGCAGCTACGGGAACGAGATGGCGATGCAGCGCACTGTTCTCCAGGACCTACTGGGCAGCTCCCAGAGCATCGTGCAGCAAGACGACGCAGCCGGCGCCATCGAGGCTGGGATCGCGCGCATCCGGTCCATGGCGAGCACTTGGGAAACAATGCTGCCCAGGTCTGTCTGGTCCCAGGCCATGGGCTCCCTGGCCGACGCACTGGCGAACCGGATCACGACAGACGTGCTGGACATGTCATCGATAGGACAGGACGAAGCATACAGCATCGCGCACCTGATCGCGACGACGACGACGCTGGACGATCTGTTTCTTCCGAGCAAGCTCGGGGGCACGGAGCCCACTCGCAACGAGGCGGCGACCACGGAACAGTATGCTCCCAACTGGCCTCGTCTGAAGCATCTGGGCGAGGTGTTGCAGAGCGACCTCAGGGGCATCCGAGAGTTGTGGTGCGAGCAAAAGCTGAGCTACTATTTCACGGCGCAGGAGGTGGTGGACCTCATCCACGCCAGCTTCGAAGACAACCCACGCACGAGACAGTTGATCAAGGAGATTGAAAACACAGACTACCCTGCGGTTGATTTGTGAATGGAATGGATCTGCTACGGGGTAGGAAAGGACTGTATAGTGTAGTAGGGAAAATGCAAAAAAAAAAAAAAAAAAACACCACAGGAAAAAAAAAAAACCACATCAAGCCAGCCGACGTTTTTGAACGATAGATACACACACACACGTCGGCTGCTCTACGTACGTTTCATACGACGGCCCGATACCCATCTCCATATGAATTGAAAAAAAAAAAAAAAAAAAAAAAAGAGAGTCACCCTTGGCCAGATGCAACCTCGTGAGAGAAAAAAAAAAACAGAAAAAAAAAGAATGAAAATCAAATACAAAAAAAAAAAAAAAAGAGAGGAGGGGGATTCACAAGACATCGATCGTTCTATCCATCGCCTCCCCCGGTCCCTCCCTCCTCCCTCCCTCTCCCCCTCCTCCTCTCCCCCTCCTCCTCTCCTCCTCCTCTCCCCCCCCCCCCCCCCCAAAAAAAAAAACACACTCCGACCTCTCTCCCCTCTGCCCCCGCCCCCAAGCCCAAGGAGGAAAGCAGAAAGGAGAAAGCAAAAAGGGCAAGGACGGGAAGGAGAAGAAGGAAAAGAAGAAAGGAACAAGCCCAAGCCCAAGCCCGGGTTCCATTTCCATACGGAACGTTTCATGGCCCCGAGATTTGCCCAGACCGCCAAGACCTAGTGCCCCTCCCCCCCCCCCTTTTTTTGGTTTCTTTTCCTTTCCCCCCCCGGTCCCAAATTCTTGATGATAACGTCATGGGCAGGTAGGGGGGGGGGCACTACAAGACACAGAGAGACACAGAGACACAGACAACACACACCCCTGTTCTTTTTCTGGGCGCCCACACCGGACGCGTACCTAGTAGTGGCCAGGCAGGGTACAGCAACATTTCCTTGGCCCGTCGGGCGTTTCAGAACCAGAAGACAAGGCAGAACAGCCTGGGGGGGGGGGGGGGGGGCGTCGGGGCTGCGCGTCTAGTTTACTCTGCGCACACCCCTCTCTCCTCTTTCGTCCTTCCTCGGCAAGTCTGACAAGCGTCATGTAGCATGTAGCATGTAGCATGTAGCATGTACCGTGTAGCATGTAGAGAAGTGTTTTCTTTGTCTCCGGTGGTCCGTGGTATTGGGCGCGGTTTCCTCTCCTCCACCTCCTTTTACTGTCAGTTTTTTTTTGTCCTGCTTTCCGGTGGGCTGCTTTATCTTTACGGGTTTCGCTGGGGTCCCCCGGGCACGCGGATCTTGTGGCCGGAGTTGTGTTGTTGAAGAGGAAAATGACGGATGGGTTGGGCACTGGTGGTCGTGCGCAATAACCGCGAATCCATGTCTTTTTCTTTCTTTTTTATTCTTGTCCGCGGACAATAGCAATTCAATTTGGCAGGTGAGACAGACACCCCCCCCCTTTTTTTTTTTTTTTTTTTTTTTTTTTTTTTGCTGTTCGTGTTTGGATGTGGTGTTGTGTTGGTTTGCTGAGTTTTATTTACCAAACGACCTTTGGCATCGGAGGAGCAGCCTTTTTTTTTTTTTTTTTTTTTCCTAACAATTTTAGTGTCGAACATGAACTTCAGAGCAGCAACACCTGACCTCCCCGTTGACGTTGACCTGTGTTGAGCTGGAACTTATCCATGGAATATCCATGGGGGGTTTTTTTTTTGCCCCCTTCATCCTTGCTGCCCCCCCTGGGCAGTAAGGTTTACCTTAGCCTAGCCCCCGGGGCCTGGTCACACTAGGAACCGAGATGATGAAATGTGTATCCGGGCTTCCACGCACACATACCTGGTTTCAATTGTCTGTGACAGTTGCAATCAAACGGCCATGGTATTTTAGTACCGTAGTAGTCGACATTTGTTCGAGTACTACTACGTAGTATGTGTGTGTCCAAAGACGAGTTGTCGGTTAGAACATTTGTGGCGCTGACTTCTGCAGGCAGACTCGAAGGGAATACAGAAAAAGTAAAAAAAGAAAAAGAGAAAAAACCCCAGCGACAGGCACAGCACAATAGTCTGAGTCTGGGATTGCGGGGAACGACTTCATCGCAACTCGCATGATCTATATTTATGCGAGGCGCGCCCGCATGATGCTGCGAAACGTACCCTTGGAGTCATCATCCCGGCAGTACAAATCCGGCACATGGCACATGTCTACATGGTCAGGCCCCTCGCCTTGGGATACCTCTTCCAGGTTGTCGCTTCCGTATTTCCAAAGGAGGACATGTCGTGAGAATACAGCCTTCACTCTCGAGAACGGGAAGCATTGCCAAGAACGGAACGACCCCCAACATCTTTTGACTTTGCTACCCCGGATCTGTCTCGTCTCCAGTAAGCGGCCGGCCATCTTTTGCTTGGTCCCTCGCCCTTCATTGCGACAAGTCGCCTTTCTTCTCAGCGTGACCATGTCCTGTTTGATGTTTGATGGTAGTAGCGTCGACGTTGTCAATGACGGAACATTTGGTCGAACAACAAGCACACCGTTAGGCAGGTACTTTGTGTGTTCTTCCCGGTCAACAAGATGGCTCAGATGTCAACCGCTGCGGCATCCAGCGGCTATCTTATTGGGATCTCGTGCCCCCCTCCCCCCCCCCCCCCCTCTCCAGTTCCCCCCACCTTTCTTCTTTCTTTCCAGGTCTCGGCCCAGTCAGAGAGGGGAGTTACTGTTCGATATCCCCCCCCTCCTTCAGTTGAGTCATCTTTTCGCGCATCTTGGTCCATGCTGGTGTGTTGTTGCTCTCGGTCAGGGGCCAACCGGCCACCCCGCAAGAAGAAGAATTGGTGAAAATAGGCGATTGGAATCATTACTCAACAGACGCACAGGGCAGATGCAGATCAAGTTCACAATGCAAACCGGCCTTGCTTTGCTTTGTTGGGGGGGGGGTTGAGGTCCGAGTCTCTGCGTGTCTTGTCTTGTTTTGAAACACGACAGAGAGGGAAAAAAGCAAAAGAAAAAAAAGAGAAAAAAGAAATCAAACCGCAAAAAACAGATGACTCGACCCACCTCCTGGCGGAATGTATCATGGCTTGGCGTGCCGTTCTTCCCGTTCTTCCCTGGATGACACAAATGTCTGGCTGAAAATGACAAACGCAGCCTCTCGGCCGGAAGCCCAAGTATAGGTTCCTCTCTGCTGACTCCCGCTTGAGGTCGCGACCAGAGAGAGAGGGAGAGGCAGAGTGAAACAGGTGCTCGGCGGACTTTGCTTTCAGCAACACATTTGTTCGTCATTGTGCTCCGGTCACCCACATCGGACCCCCCCCCCCCCGAAGGGCCACAGGCGTAACTATCATTCCAACGCCATGTTTCTCGGTGAAGAAGAAGAAAAAAAAACTCATCTGCATAGCATAGCTGGGGTAGCTGAGTCGATTCGAGATGTGCCAGATGTGGCAAGAGGGACACAGGCGCGAAGCCAGCCCAAGAGACATGATATGCAGACATGACCCTCTGACCACGCAGTACCACGCCTCCCTTCCTTCCACACCCACCTGTTGCCGTCGGGCAGTTTGGCCTGTAGAGGAATAATCTCCTCCCGTTTCGGGGCATATCCGCTCTCACCGTGAGCGGGAGTTCCCTTCCGTTGCCAGCCTCACCAGGGCACCCGGCCCGTGTGCCCACACGGGCGGCACCGGATATGAAGATTGAATAGCGCGTGTTACGAGGGAACCCCAGACGAGGCCGCAAAGAAAAAAAAAAACCCGGATTTGTTGGCGACTTGCTTGTGTGTGCGCATGTGCATGTGACGAGTCAATCCATTTGTCGGCACGTGGGGTGAACTCTTGGCTGAGGCCCGGCGCAAGCATGCATGTACAAACTTTTGGCGGTGACTGCCCGATTTGCCAGACAACGACGGGTTGTTTTGATGCCACTATGCCGTTGATGATGAGCTTGTGGAACAACGCAACGGCGTGCTTTCATACAGCGCGCGGCGCAAAAGGCGGCTGCTGCTGCTTGCTGCTGCAAGGAAGACGATGCGAGGGCGGCCCGTTGTATTGTGCGCCGGCCACCCCGAGGACGCCCTCATGCCGACAATGTCGAGCATACTCTGCTTTCTTCTGTCTTGTCTCGAAGATGCCGTCCATATCGTGGCGCTTCACGTGGTGATCCCGCCATGGTGCATTATCTGCTGGCGGACCGACAGAGGCAACGAGAAGGAAGAAACGTTGCAGCAGCAGCAGCAGCAGCTGCTGCTCAATACCTACACTAGCCGATGCCACCCGACCGAGAGGCTGGTGACAAGGATGACTTGCATGGGACGGAGACGGTCAGGCGCTTGTTTATCAATTGCGTTTGTGATGCTGCTGCTGCTGTCGTTGTCGTCGTCGTTGTCGAGACAAGAGGCAGTAATGTAGTATGTATGTACAATGCATGTGCATCATGTACGATGCCGCTACATTGAATCGAGATCGTGTCGGATTCCTACCCATTTGTGAACGGTTTTTCTTTCCCCAAGTGTTGGTGGCGTGAGTAGATAGGAGCATGTGTCACGCCGTACGTCGGTAGTATAGTTATTATAGGCTCTGGCTGAGACGAAAGAAATGGTTGCTGAGACCGCGCATTTTTACAGTTTCCCCTTGCTTCCATGTTTCGTCGAGCTTACCAGCATCGCGGTCCCTTCCCTTCCCACAGGCCGCGTATGTAGATTGCGAAATTAAAAATCACACCACAAAGACCAGGTCAATATCGTCCATACAGCAATTGCCACGACTCCGGACTTGGATGCCCACGTGAGAAGAAATCGCGGGGTCTGCCAGGGCTTTGGTTGGAGGGTACAGGATAACGAGCCATGTGTTGTGCGCGGGTGGGTGTGTACGTGCGCGTATGCACATGTATCGTAACCAAGACTCGCATTTGCCATTTGCCTGATATTCAAGCCCAGCCCTGAGCTCCATGTCGGCGTGCCTGTCTGTGCCTGTGCATGTTGGCGAGTTGCCTCCAGGGTCCCCGGCCGCTTGCACCACTTGCCGTCCAGCTTCTAGCTTCTAGAAAGCTTCCTTCAGGACCCCCTCCACCTGCTTGCGACGCTTCTCCTACACGTGGGTGTAGTGTACTTGGAGCAGCAAAGGGGGCACGGTCAGGGGTCATTTGACGTGCGCGAGGGATGGAGAATAGGATGGCGCTAGACGGCCAACGGACTGTTTTTTTTTCTTGCCGTTTTAATTTGCCATACACCACCTGTTCATGAGAGATTGAGTCACTCTACTTTTTTTCTTTGTTCGTCTCCTAGAGCCGAGGCTGGAGGGCAACAGTTCGATCCAGTGTTCAAAGTTCGGACATCATGATAATATCGCAACAGCCATGACTGACTAACGTTTGGCGGTCCATGGGACAATACCATCTCTCTCGCTTCTTCTAGTGCAGCTTTTTTCCAGTTCAGAATAGTCAGCCGTCTGTCAAACAAACACAGAGGCACGGACTGCCACGGAACATTTTCCCTTGTCGCCTTCAGGCCCTCAAGGTGTCACGCTTCCGTTGCAAGGGCCAGAGGCTGCATTGGCCATAAGGGTATGATGTATCTGATCTTGATCACGTACAGAAACAGGCCACCGATGCCAAGATAATATCAGCAAGTGTGTGTATGTGCAATACAGCTTTGCTAAGTGAATGTGAGATCCGGTTGGTTCGTTCATCTAAATGGTTCCTGCACATGACCTGGGTTCGGGCAGCTGTGCTGGGCCACGCAAAATGTCGGTGAGAAAAAAGAAACAGTAGAGCAACAAGTCCGGAACTGAGCTGACTGGGGCCGGGATTCGACCTTTTGTTGGCAAGATGCTCCAGAATCTTTGCATATGATGACTGCATTAAATATTACGCGCCGGTGACGAAGTAAACACCATGCGTGATGCCGATTGGTGTTTATCATGACGCAAATAAGGACATAGCATCTGTTTGAGATTGAATCAAGCATACCCAAGTAGTAGGTAGTAGTTTCATTCTCGATGCGATGCTCGACTTGGCGTGTGGAAAGTAAAATGTGGGAGCCGATGGCATGATGGTAGCTGCCGCCTGTCGACTACGGAGCTGCGGGACAGGGTAGGGGTTCCCCTGCTGCAAATCTTCCATTGTACCTGCCTTAGCAAGACAGAGCTGAGCCGAACTTGCCTACTATTACTGTAGCAGTACGTAGCAGTACATTACATGCACCGAGCTGCGCTTACTGCCAATCTACCAGCAGTAGGTACCACTACTTAGTAGTAGATACTACTACTACGTACTAGTAGTACGTAGTAGTACGTAGTAGTACGTAGTAGTAGTAGTGCTAAGGTACTGGGCACTTGAAAGGGTGCTAGGGTGCTGCTTCTACTAGTGGTATCCACCTGCCCACCTTAGTGCCCACTACCTGCTACCTCAGTACCTGTCCTAGGGACCACCTACTACTACTCTTAGTAGTAGTAGCGATAGTACGAATCGGCACAATGCTAACAGCGACTTGCGCCCAGGAAAGCATCTGCCAAGAATGCGATTCCTCGCCTTCGTCAAACCATTGATTTTCACCAACGTGCAACGGTGGAGACCTTGACTCTGCGGACCGCCAACCTCAAATCGCCAAGCCATGATGACATAATACATGCAGACTACGACTACTAGGAGAAGTACCCACTAGTACTTTGGCTGAATTATGTCACCTCATTTGTTTGTTGTACACTGAAAACAAAAGAATCGATCCGTAAAAATCGTCCCGCTTGGCATCTTACTCCTCAAAGCTAGATTGACTGCGAGAACGTCTAAACCCTATTGTCGTCCACCAAGTAGACGTGGCGCAGGCTGGAAACAGGGGTGGTGCGTCGTCAATACGTCTTGTAGCTTGACTGGATGAGAAGGTGGATGGTTTGAGGAGAGTGGGATGGCAATGGTCTCCCCTCTTGGGGGAAAAAAAAAAAAGAGAAATCGAAGACATGCTAAATGCCTCAAGTCTGTGTGTCGTGATGTGTGGGGTTGGTCCGAGCTGGGCTACGTCGGACGCCATCAGACTCCGCTTGCGTGTGGCCACTTGGTTAACCATGATGTTTTTTTTTAAGAAAAAAAAAAAAAAAGAACGCCCCCCCCCCCCCCTCCCAACCCCACAGCAGTAAGCATGATGTGCAGGTAGACACTTGCCACCCGCGAAAAACTGGGATAGGAAGCACTGATAGAAAGATGAACCCCGTATCCCGTCTTTTGGTAACGTTCATTTCTTTTCTGTCTAGAGAAAGCGACTTCCATGATGATAAGACTCCAGATATGTGCCTATCCACATGGCTGACTCTCTCGCTAGATAAGTATCCAAGATTGGTCAACCTTGATGATATGCAGAGCCTTATCGTGATCTAGGAGCATCACTCCCAAAAAGGACAATTTTTTTCATCTGTTGTCAAGAAGCCATACAGCTACATAACTGGAGACCACTTTTTCATCTTCATCCCCTTTCGTTCCCTTGCCATGACAGGGGAGAGAGAAAAATCAAACAGTCTGTCGATGCATGCACAGACAAAGTGGGCTAGAATCTCTCAGAGCAACACTGTGTGACACTTTGGGAGATTTCCTGAAGATCCAGATAAGCCCATCACCTCGTACGAGGTACGAGCCGACAGGGCTACTACGTCAACAAAGTATTGCTTGCATGCACGCACAGGCCAAAGACTTGAATCCGCGCAGTTGTCAGCTGCTACGTGTGCGCAGACAAGGTGGGCGGCGAAGTCACCACCACCACCAACACAAGTCCCATGTCAGCCTTGCTTGCAGACCAGAGGGTTTTCCGGGCTTTGAAACTGAACTTGACGCTTCGTTCCTTATTGATCCAGCGAGAACCCTCTCTCAATACATGGGATCATTCTTGTCCCTCTCTGTCTCTGAGCAAGTCGAAATCTCGCCGACATCATACGTAGTAGAGCTGACATCGACAGGGACCACACACAATCAAAGAGCTCAACATGAATAGCCAAGACAAACTACTACACTTAGCATGCAGGTTCCAGCTGACATTATCAAGTCCTTGACTACCCCGCAGTTGAATCGGCCTGGCTGGCTGGCGGTCTGGTAATTAAACCGCTCTGTGCCAGAACATGTATATCCGGACGCAATTGGCTGTCTGTAGGTTTCGCTTGCATGATTGAGCCCATCGATGTGTTCAACATCCCTCTATGATGATTGCTCTCGAGAGGTGGTGGCGAAGGTGGTTTGCACGGATGGGCTCATGCCATGTGCGACGTGGCTTGCGTCATGTTGTCGACTACCACCTCCCTCCTTGTTAGTACCTTTCCCTACTGCCAACTTGTAGGTACGAAGTACCTGCACCTTCAAAAATCGCACCCAAGTTACATTCAGCCGCGTTGTTCCATCGTGTCCATGACCCCTAGCAAGGCGGGGTATTCGTTTCTCTCTCTCTCTCTCTCTCTTTTTTTTTTTTTTCCTTTTTCTTTCTTTCTGGGGTGGGGGGAGAAGGGGGGTTCTCCTTTCTTCGCATGTGTGTGTGCCTCCTGCATCGAAATACAGATGGAACTGATAATATCGCAACCGATGAAGACAGCCCGGCAGGCTTAGATCCACCGGTCACCGAGTCTGGCCACTCCATGGAGTATCCTAATGTCACCTAGTGCTAATGATGCACATGTGCGACGACAACGATGACAACGACTACGACAAGAAGTTTTGGATGCCCTGCGAGACGACGCAAACATACTGACAAGCCGTCTTATGTCGAACGTACCGTGTAAAGATTAATTAGAGTTGTACTGTGCTCCCGCCCCTCACGGAGTATTTCAGAGTTCGCTGCTAGTACGCCGTATTTTGACGTTAGCCATGATCATGATACTGACTAACTTTAAGGCTCCAAGAAACGCGATCAGGAGTCCTTCAGAATACTATGGTACAGCCCATGATGGGTTCTTGCTGTTCTTGTCATTCGATTTGGTGCCCCCATGTCAACATTGCCCCCGCGCCCCTTCTCCTGCCAGAGCGTCAATATGCTCCCCCCTGTTCAACAAACCCTGACAACAGGACGGCGCACCAATGAAGAGTCGAGGACGTCAACCTAAAACCGGGAGGAAGCAGAAGCAGACGAAGAAAGGACTGGAAAGCTTGCGTGCGTCAAGTCGGATGGACAATGCGTGATAAAAGCCTGTCCGTCGGCTTGCCAGCTCATAGGACGATCCGTGGCAAGACACGCAAGACGCATTTTGAAACAACTCGAGTCACTTGACAGACCCCGTGCAATCCCAGGTCTCCGGGTCGATCCTTTCTTAGCAGATAGACATACATGGCCTCGTACGCCTCGTCCAACGCTGGCACAGGATCGCAATGGCCGTTGACGACATCAGGGCGTGACACATGCTGACTGGATCAGGGAGTCGGGGGGGCTGACCGGGCTGTATTCCCAGCTTCTTTGCTGGCACACCCCCTCTCCGATCTGTTGTTGGCCGATTGATCAACATGACATGACCAAAAATTGACACGCATCGTTGTGACATTCGGCCAAGCATCCATCTGCCTCCCTCATTACCAGCCATGAGAGAAGAAGCATGCCCTTCTCGGTGCATTGCGTTTTTTTCTTCTTCCCCTTCCTGTCTGCACGTAGTCCCTTTTGGCGTCGCGCTATAATTATATGGTATCTCTGCCATCCATCCGACCAAGCCGGCTCATCTGATGGGAAGGGCGACTTTCGGCGAGATTGCCAGCACGCCAGTGCCCCGTAATAAGACATGGTTGCAGACAGGAACTCGCTCGCGCCCACCCCACCCCTTGTCTGTTCACCCTCCCCTACTCAGTCCCGCTGCCTTGGGCCGGTATGGGACACCTGGAGCTGTTACTGCTCGGCCTTCTCTGCCTCTGCTTCAGCACTGTGGCTCCAGGGTGTCGTTCCGGTGCCATTTCTAAGCTTCTCCCAGGCCACCCCCCCCCCCCCCCCGTCTCGGATGCGTGTCCTTGGCCTAATGCACGCCCAATGGACCAAAACCATGTACTTTCCGGGACGAGCCTGGTCCCCCCTGCTGCTGCTGATGCAAAAAAAAAAAAAAAAAAAAAAAAAAAAAACACATACAAAAATCGTAGGCAATTATGACTACTTTACTATGCATGGTATCTCTTCTCGCTCTTTCCAGCATTGACCCAACTCGTTCGTTCTTTCCCACCGCCTCGCTCGGAAAGGTGACCAACTCACGAGCCTCTCCTTTTCTATCCTTCACCAGCAATTGTATTGTCTGCAGCTCGACTGGAACGAGAGAATCCCCGCCACCTTGACGGTTGCGCCTCCTGCAACGCAATTTACGACTTGTCCGTCGACCAGAGCTACTGCCCGTCTGCTGCCCGTCTTTCGTCATCTCTCAGTGCCGAGTACAGAGTACAAAACCAGTGCTAGGCCGTATTTTTTTCGTTACACTACACAGACACGCCGTGGGCCTACCAAGACGCCAGACTGAGTAACATTGCGCGCCAGCCAACAACAGCACCGGCAACAAGTTCCAGCACACGCAACCGCGCGCCGCCCGCATATGCATCCGCATCAGCTCTCTTTCGTTGTGGCCTGATCGACTGTAGCCCTGCACTTGCTTACTACGTTTGAACTACCGTCCAGCGCACACTCGGCCGCCAACCCTCTTTGTTTTTTTTTTAAAACTTTTTTTTTGTTTTTCTTAATATCTTTCTTTCCCTTCTCTCTCAAATCCCTCTGTGAGGCTTCGAACGACAACGACAAAGAAAACAACGACGACGACGACGACGACGACGACGACGACGCTCTCTTACCCGAACCTTCTCAATTCTCATCTCGTCTCACAATCGTGCAGCAGGGGGGGGGTGCCAGGAAACCGTATTCCTGGGGTTGACGTTTTTCGATATTCTGTTTCGGAACGTTCGTCTCGGAAGCGTCATTCGTCAACATTCGGTGCAGCCTGGTGCTGTCTCGAGTCCTCGTCCAAGACCATCGTCCGTCTCCAGCCTCTGTCGACGCAAATCGCCCTGCAGGACAGCCAGAAAACAGTCGCATCCATATCTGACGTACAGCTCGGGTGGATGCTTATCTTTTGCCGGTCCCCTTAGCCAGGTCCAAGGTCTTGCGTACAACGTCCGTCCTCTTGTGGCCCACGACAGATCCTCCGCGCGTGCAGCACACTGCTTCCCAAAAACAGACACCTGCATACGTCCAAGGTCGCAGGCTTGCCAGCTCATCACACACTTTTTGCGGCGCGTTTTTTGGGCCCTCTGTCTCGACCTGATGCTCCAAATTTGTCGCTAGTTCCTATTCTGCTACTACCCTCGGGGCTCTGCTTTGATCACAACTGCCCTGATCGACTAGGATATCTGCTTGGCGCGGAAAGGGGGCCTATTCATGCTTCATACCTGGGTTGATTTGTCGCATTGCCAGGTTGTTTGAAAATAATCGTCACGCGCGTACCCACCACTTTGCATTCTCGCTTGCGAGAGAGCGCTTCTGCAACTGGACCATCTCTAAGAGCTCTAAGAGAGAGAGAGTCACGTTATATTCATTACAACCACACCCAGGTCGAACGTCAATCCAAAAATATCCCGGCTCTTCTCATATATATATATATACATATATATATATATATATGTATCAAGCTCGCCATTGGTCCGCTTCCCCGCATTTCCTATTTCATCCTGCTTCTGCTTCTTCTCATCCGCTCCTTCCCCGGGCCGTCCCAACATGCATACAGCATATGACCTGACTTCATAAATGTCAAGGCAGCAGCCCATTCTGAGGCAGCCCTAGGCCCCTACTTCCTCATCTCTCCTATACATTCACCACGAGAAGGAGGATACAACCATGACGTCCAGCAGATCAGATTTTCAGCAGACAGCTGCTTCCCCTTCCACAGAACCAGCAATGTCTGCCCTCTCAGCACAGCTACGGCGGCTGGCTCGCCCCGGACAAGTTCAGACCGCCTTCTCCTCCACCTCGCAAACAACCTATGTACCAGCTTCAGCAATCAGTTCCTCTTCCGTTGCCTCGAATTCGCAGCAAGGGTCTCCAATCATGTCACCAGACACGGCAGTCTTGACCACGAATTCCTCTATCCAAGCCTCACCCGAGGCTCTTCAACCCAAAGATGAGGACCAGTTTTCCAGCAGTTTTCAGCTACCGGATTCCATCCTTGCTCGCAAGACCAGCACCAATTCTCTTGGGAAAAGCTGGAAGAGTAACACGAGTCCCTTTGCTGAGTCCATGGGTCCCGAGTATCGAAGCAACAGCGTTTCTGCCACGGTCACCGCTGGAACAACCTCAACTAGCAAGACCAACTTGATTCGAAGGCTGTCAAGCCGAGCCTCAAGGACACTCACCAGCAGAAGGAGGCAATCCTCCGCTGCACCAGCCAGTCGCGATGGTAGCGTTGGCCCCTGTTTTCTCCGAAGACGCAGTGACAGCAACACCACTGCGCCGCCCGACCTGGCCCCCACTCCTACAACAGACTCCGAATCCGACTTTGATGAACGTGAAGACATATTGTCCATTGGGTCCATCTTGCCAGACCAGACTCACAAGGGCTCGTCTGCCAACAGCACCACGGGCTCCCTCCCAGGCAGCAGCAATAACATGGCCGGCCCCGTTATTCCCCTGCAGCTTCAACGGGGCACTTGGTTGAGGAAGGTGTCGAAGAAGAATAGGTCAAATCGAATCTGCCTCATGTACGAGCGTGAGACCAACAAGCTCACTTGGGATCGAACCCGGCCCCACAAGTTCCTTCACGTCGACGATATTCGGGAGATTCGTCTGGGCAGTGACATCCAGCAGTATGCCCGCGAATTCAATATCCCCGAGTGGGAGCGGTTGACGTGGTTTTCAATCTTGTACACCATGCCCGACAAATCAAAGACGAAGCTCATGCACTTGATGGCGGACAGCGTTGAGACGACACGTCTGTGGGTGAATTTCCTGGAAGCCATGTTGAGGCACAGGCAAGATGTCATGACGGCATTAATGACATTCAATGACAAGGCTATTCGGCAATTCTGGCATAAGGAGATGTCCAAACAGTTTGGCGAGCGACGTCGCACCGAGGACGAAGAAGAGCTTGACATCACAGGCGTAATGCGTGTTTGTCAAAATCTGCATATCTACAGCTCTCAGTCCACCCTCCAGGCCAACTTCAGGCTTGCTGACTCCCGGCGCCGCGAGGCCCTCAACTTCACCGAGTTCTTTGACTTTGTGCGGCTCATGCGGCACCGCCCAGAAATACAACGCATCATTCGCGGAATTGCTGCCAAGCCCGATAAGGGCCTCACATTTGAAGAATTCCTGGCCTTCTTGAGGGACGAGCAGGGCGAAGACGTAGATGCCAAAACTTCTTTGTGGGAGAAGCACTTTGCCAAGTTTGTTCGCAAGCATAGGTCTGATTCTCTTGACGGCCCGGAATCATCCCAAGACAATACTTACATGTCCGAGGCCGCCTTTGTTGGATTCCTCGCTTCCAAACACAACGGGCCACTAATGGAGGAGCCACAGGAGTACACGCTGGATCGGCCCATGAACGAATACTTCATATCCAGCTCTCACAACACGTATCTCCTTGGCCGTCAGGTTGCAGGTCATTCCAGCGTTGAGGGATACATCCGTGCCCTCGCCGAAGGCTGCCGATGCGTCGAGGTCGACTGCTGGGACGGATCTGATGGGACACCACAGGTTGTTCACGGCAGAACATTGACCTCAGCGATCAGCTTCAAGGAAGTCATGGTCACAATCAACAAATACGCCTTTGTCAAGTCTAGTTTCCCACTCTGGATATCTCTGGAAGTTCATTGCAACCCGCAGCAGCAAGAACAAATGGTGGAAATCATGAAGGAGGCTTTTGGCCACAAGCTGGTCACGGCGCCGCTGGATCCATCATCAGAAAAGCTTCCGTCCCCATCGGAACTCATGGAGCGAATCCTCATCAAGGTGAAAAAACCAAGAGGCGGCAAGGATGAAGGCGCGACCACCGAGCCCACGGGTCGGCGCCGCGTAAACAGTCTCAGCTCGCCCGTCACACGCCCCATCACCATTTCGGACGGTACCACATTCCCGCCCTCGCAGTCGCTTCCTCAAACTCCGATGCTGTCAGCTACTCAACACGCTCGCCGGCTGGTCAGCAAGAGCCGCGTCAACACCATTGCCGAGGGCGAGGTGCACGACATGCCCGGCAGCAGCACCAGCGACACAGAGAGTGGCAGTGAGGGCGGATGTGCATCAAAACAGTCACAGAACAAGACGACGCAGTATCTAGGCGCTCTCGGCGTATATTGCGCCGGTGTCAAGTTCGCGGGGCTCGAGGATCCTGCTGCGAAGACCTTCAATCACATCTTTTCGTTCATGGAAAGTAGCTTTGCCAAGCACTCCCGCACCAAGGATGCAAAAATGGCTCTTGACATCCACAACATGCGTTATCTCATGAGAGTATATCCGGATGGTCTGCGGCTGTCTTCGAGCAACTTCGATCCTCTCATCTACTGGCGTCGTGGTGTGCAAATGGCGGCGTTGAATTGGCAGACGTTCGACCTGGGCATGCAACTCAATAACGCCATGTTCCAGGGCGGCAGAGATGATTCTGGTTATGTGCTGAAGCCCGACGAGCTCCGTGATATTCAGATTCAACCGTTCAATTCAGCCATTGCCGAAGGCAAGAAGGAACGATCAATCGTAACTTTTACCGTCGATGTTATTTCGGCGCAGCAACTGATGCGTCCTGCGAATCTGCCCGCCAACAAATCAATGGATACATATGTCGAGGTTGAAGTTTTGCATGCCAACGACAAGCGAGACAAGAAGGAAGTTGGTTCTGGTTTGACACACGCATCCGACTCGCCCCTCAAGTTCCAGACGGGCGTTGTCCGCGAAAACGGATTCAATCCCATGTTCACCAACGGAAAGTTCAAGTTTACAATCACGACAAAACATCCGGAGTTGATCTTTGTTCGCTGGTCCGTCAAGCTCGCCAGCTACGGGGAAAGCTACAACAGCAAAGAGGGCGCTGCCATCGCTACCTACACCGCGAAGCTGAAAAATTTGAAGCACGGATACCGCACAATCCCACTTCACAACCACTCAGGCGACCAATATCTTTTCTCCACCCTTTTCTGTAAGATTTCTGTCGAGCCCATCGAAACGAAACTGTTCGATATTGCTTCCGCGACTCCAGAAGGGAAAAAGTTCAACCGCTTAGGAGGAAAGGTTTTCGGCCGAGCCAATACCAGCCCTCGCAGGACTTTCGACAAGAGCAGTGTAGAGAAGAATAGCTTTGACAGCTTTTCATAGGACGCATGCTTTCATCTGCTCGCGAAACGCGGGCCTCTTGGGACCACCTACCTATATATATTCTCGCGGCCTCAGTTAGGGCTCGCAAAGATTCTAGTCCGTTGTGAAACGGAATGTCAAATGCTCCCTCATGTCTTCTTTTCTTCTTCTTCTTCTTCTCCTTCTTCTCCTTCTTCTTCTTCTTCTTCTTGTCTTGTTGTTCCTCTTTCTTTATTATTATCTTTTATTTTATTCACGGGACTGGATTTTCCTGACTTCACTACTTTATTTTACTACACTGCGAAACATGTTCCTTTAAATCACACTGTCGTCACTCCACCTTTCCCTCCCCTACTTATGGTTTTTTTTTTTTTTTGAAGGGAAAAAGGGATACAACAAAAAACATCAAAAAAAAACCCAATTTGGGATTGAACAATCTGAGCTAGCTCGAACGGATTCGTAATATCTCTCTCTCCTCAGGCAGGCTGCTGTGGGCATTTCGTTTTCCATCTCTTTTGTCTTGATAATATGAGAGCGTCGAAAAAGCGTTGAAAAAAATGCAGGAGAAAATACCCCCCACCCATTGCACAGACTTAGTGATGGGATAATTTGATTTGATGACGGTATATGCCGGGCTTGCTGGCACCAAGGAAAGGAAGGTAGTGTTGAAATGTTCTGTTTTTTATAGCTGTGGGATATGGGCATATGCATCGGGTGTAGGGAATAGCATAGGGCATCATATAGACAGGAAAGGTCCAGCCATCAAAGACATATAATTATTCACGTTATTCACCATCCAAACGTCTTGATGATATATTTTGTTTAATTGATCCTACCTGGGATTCATCTTTTTCGTTCATCTCAAGCTCGATGAACAAATATGTGTTTGTGTTGCCCTCTGGGGACGATGGTGTTTCCTTCACCTTGAAATTGGTCAACACAAAAAAAGAAGAAGAAGAAGAAGAAACTGAAAAGCACAGTAGCTAGGCCTACGAAGAAAAATACATCTAGACCGCTGCTACTACATTTGGGGTTGAGAAACGATTGATATGAATTCACCGTGGCGAGCGAGGGCTATGTTTGTATGACGTCAGACATCTGCCGCGACGCTGGCAAAAGTCTCACAATATTGTTTTTAGGCCGGGCGCGTCTCCCTTTGCTTTTCTGGTGGCGTGTCTAGACTTTTTTTTTTTCTTCTTTTGTGTGTGTGTGTGTGTGTGTGTGTGTGTGTGTGTGTGTCATGGTTTATCTTTTATTTACATTTTGTTTTTCACATAGCGATGTTTCATGACAAATAGGGGTATGGGAACCAGGTTTCGCGTATCCACCTTGCGAGGCCTCGATCCTCAATGCTGAGGTCGGTATTCTGGTTCTTTTCCCCTTCGCGTCCTTTTTCCCTTCTTGGAGGTTGAGACCGAGATCGAGGCTGGGGAGGGTGATGGGGCAGGGACTGGGCTTGTTCCGCGTAGAGGCGTATTGTTGCTATGTGGATTTGTGGATGCTGTGTGCGGCGAGGCGACTAGGTGTACGTACGTCTTTGGTGGGGGACGGAATGAGACGACGCTGTCATTTTTGCCGGTCTGTGTTGTTGTTTCCCTTTTTTTTTTTTTTTTTTTGTTCTTCTGAGAGGAGGAGCAGGGATTTGTTTTTCTTTTTCTTTACTACGTAGTAGCTTGTCGAGGTTGCTGTTGGTGCTTGTAGCTGTGGTTATGGGGGGGCGACGATGGAGAACTTCATTCGCGGGGGGGAAGGGGGGGGGGGGGGGGGGTGCGTATATGGAATTTGAGAGATGCTAAATGCGACTAGGAGGTGGGTGGGCCAAATGCATGTGGGGGCTGTCTATGGAGTGGAATCTGGGGAAAGTGGAAAGTGCAGAGTGGCTTGCAGGAAGTTGGGGAGGGGAGAGACGGAAGGGATGGAAGGAGAAAGGGTAAGGGTGAGCAGCAGATGCTACCTACTATATGTAGTAGGTACGGCGCATTTATGAGTATCTCTGCTACCGGCCGCCAGGTACTAGGCAGGGCAGGTGGTACCTTGTTGACGTAATGACAACTTGAAGTTTGCATGGGCGGCGAGGTCGACGGGGTGGGTTCCTTCTGCTTCCCGTAGCGACCATGCCAGGATGTCGCATCAAAGCATCAAAGGTATCGTGGGCATCGTGCTGGAAATGGCCCGATTGCAGAGAACTTGTTCAGAGCTTCCGGTATACGGCTCGGGCTTTCCGTCTCCTGCTGTGCATCATCACATCATGTCAAGGTTTGCGGGCACCCACTACGACTGAGCTGTGATGAGGGTTGACGGATGGTCTTTGCTTGTGCGTTGTGCGCTTCCTGTCGCATGGGCGATAAGTCGTCGACTGTCAACCTCTGTCAAAACTGTCAACATCTGTCAAAACTGTCAACATCTGTCAAAACTGTCAACATCTGTCAAAACTGTCAACATCTGTCAAAACTGTCAACATCTGTCAAAACTGTCAACATCTGTCAAAACTGTCAACATCTGCCAACAACTGGTCGGGTAGGAAGCTCAGGGCCTGGGTTGGGTTGATAAGTTGGCAACTACTACTAACTACTACTAAGTACTAACTAGTACTAATTCCATCGCGCCCACGAGATACCTCACTCTGGTTCTTTGTGATACATTGCCTTCTGTGCCTCACTTGTAATCCAATCTGCAGCCAAAGGCATCTCCATAACCATGTCCCAAGCTGCCGCGGACGGCAGATGGCACTGCAAGCCCTGTGATCGCCCGTTCCCTTCTTGGGAGTCACTGCTGGAACATAAAACCCGCGAGTACAAGACTGGTGCCGCCGATCACATTCATTGTCAAATATGTGGGCAGGACTTCAAAACCGACGAGGCTCGGAATCGACATGTTCAACAGGTAACCCAGCATTCTCGGAGCACGCACCCATCAAAGCCAACGCTGACCATCCTTCTAGAGCCATCCCAGGGAGCAGACTCTCGATTGTCCAGGCTGCGGTAGAGGACCCTTTCACCGACTGGCGAACTTGATGAAGCATGTTGAGGATGGAGATTGTCCTCGCATCGACAGCTCCTCTTTGGATCAAGAGCGCGAGAAGAAGCTCGACTTCGCAAGACGGCTTGCGGCCTTGACCAGTGAGCCTGTGAAGAACGACTATTCCAGGTTTTTTTCGGCAAACGACTCAGCAGAGAAACATCCCATCGTCACAACTGGACAGGAGTCTGGTGTCACTACCGTTCATTCCCATTTTGCACGTCTCCCTGGTGGAAAGGACGAAATCGACATCGAGAACACCGCTTCCTATGGCGACGGACGCGAAACAGGTACCCCTACTGTCTCGGAGGGGAAACAGAGCTCCTTCCAGAGTTCACGGCGTCCGCGAGCTACCGTCCCACCACAGAACAAAGGGTTGTTATTTCAGTCCATGGATTCGGACAATCCCGACAGTCCATCTTTCAGTGCCGAGCAGTATTACTCTGAAACGATTGAGCAGTATATCTGTCCGAAGTCCGGCTGCGGGTGAGTTGAGCGTGCCAGTCATTCCATCTTCTGCTGACGTTTTTTTCTTAAATAGCAAGGTATTCAAAACGAGTGGTCGGCTGATTGGCCATCTCCGCTCGCCTGCTCACGGGGACAAGACATTCCGCTGCCCCTATTGCTTCAAGACGTTCAAGTCACTGGCGGCCATCTCGTCTCATGTGGAATCCAGTTCCGTCAATTGCCGCATTCGCGAGGCGGACGGCTACAACGCTTACCTGGACCAGTTGACTGCAGGCATGGTTGATATCCGCAGACAAGATGAGGACGGGACTCTCCAATATACCACGACGGATTCAGCTCGGGATTTTTTTGGTCCAAAGAGCAGACAAACCGGGAATGCTGATCAACAGGCCTCGGGATTTTGGTAGTTTGCCCGATCTTGTTTTTGCGAGGAAAGCCTGACTTGTAGCAGGCTGCACAGGCACGGGTACAAAGTTGCGTCTGCCATCCATTACGTCGGATTCTAGGGGGGCCGACATGGAACGGAAATCTCCGTCGGCAACTGAGGTTACGTGAAAAAGAAAAGGGCCTTTCCTAAGCAGTTCTGAGGCAGCCAAGAAATTATGAAGTTGAATTGAGACTCACGTAGACCCTGGACGGTGGTGGAGAAGATGTACGTAGTATCAGCTGGCCACGTCCAAGATGCTGTTTGATACAAGTATTGAATACAAGTAAGTGATGCAAGTACTAGTATTTGATACAAGTAAGTAGTATGTAGTACCATGGGACGGACGTTGGGCCCGCCGTACAGAAAAGTCACGATTCGTCTAGGGTAATTGGAGTGCAAAGTTGCCAGCTCAGCCACTGCCAGCCGAGGTTGTCGTCAGACCGACCACCAACACCACCACCACCCACCATCCACCATCGGTACACCCACACAGACATAGGAGCGAGCACATTGACCCCTTTCGCTCTTTTCACGCCCAGTTGCGCCGACCACCGCTTTTCTGGAGGCCTTTCCTTTTTTCCTTTCCTTTCCTTTCCTTTCCTTTCCTTTCCTTTTCTTTTCTTGCTCAGCGGTGCCACTGTTAACCCATACAACGACCAACAAGTACCGCATCAGCTCAGCAAAGCCGCTCCCGAATGACCCGAAACGGTTGCCGCCGCCGTCGACCGAAGTTGCCGCCTTGGACCGCCACAATCCCAAAGGACTGCCGTCGACCCAAGGGGCGACCATGTCCCGGCGATGCGCACGCATGGCTGAGCGCACCTGCTGCGTGGTAGCCACGTACACGCCGCTGATGTTCGTATATGGCTTGACGACGTGGGCCATCTGGGTGGTGGTGGAAATCGGAATCAAGGCTCCCCAAAGGAGTTGGCTGGGTAGGTCTTCGTTTTTCGATGGGACCAGCGACACCTTTTGCTCGGATGGCGTACCCGTTCGGCGTGCCTGCGCCTCGTCCTCGCGAGCCGGTTAGCTGGATCCTCCTGGAAGGATATAGATGTGTGACCAAACGGCTAATGTCTCGAATTTCCTCTCGTCTTTCCTTTTTGGTCTCTCTCGCGGCGCAGGATCCGGATCATCTGCTGTTGGCCTTGCTCTGTACGCAATGCTGAATTGGTCCTACACGACGGCTGTCTTCACCGACCCTGGCTCGACGACGAACCGCGACGGCTACGGCCTCTTGCCCACAGCACTGGCTCACCCGCCCGCGACGTCCTTCACCGTCAAGAGCACGGGCGAGATCCGGTTCTGCAAGAAATGCCAGGCGCGCAAGCCAGATCGCGCCCATCACTGTTCGACATGCGGACGATGCGTGCTCAAGATGGACCACCACTGCCCCTGGCTGGCCACATGCCTCGGGCTGCGGAACTACAAGTCGTTCTTGCTGTTCCTCGTCTACACGACCCTCTTCTGCTTCTACGCGTTCGCCGTCAGCGGCACGTGGGTGTGGCGCGAGGTGATACGGGAGGACGTCCAGAAGTTCGAAAACGTACTGCCCGTCAACTTCGTGGTGCTGAGCGTCATCAGCGGCATCATCGGCGTCGTCGTCGGCATCTTCACGGGATGGCACATCATGCTCGCGTCCAAGGGTCAGACCACCGTCGAGTGTCTCGAGCAGACGAGGTACCTCTCGCCGCTGAGGCGGACGTATCGCGCCGCGCACGACCCGGCGAATCGCCTCCCGCAGGCGGCGCAGCAGTTCGTCGACTTCCACGCCAATGCCCTGCCGGGGATCACACGGCCGGAGGAGGGAGAGGAGCACAGGCCGAGCGGGGAGTACCAGCCCCCGCGCGACGTGCGGCAGACGATCGAGGAGAGGGAGAGGCAGCAGAGCCGTCTGCGCTACGAGGAGTACCTGGACGACCAGGACTCGTCCAAGCTCCCCAACGCCTTTGACCTCGGGTGGCGGAACAACCTGCTGCACCTGCTGGGACACAACCCGTGGCTCTGGGCGCTTCCGATATGCAACACCACGGGAGACGGGTGGTCATGGCAAGCCAGCCCCAAGTGGCTCGAGGTCCGTGAACGCATCTGGCGCGAGCGGGAAGAGCAGCGCGCGCGCGAGATCAACGCGGGATGGGGGGTCGACGATACCATCCCTGTCCCCTCTCCCGGCCCCTACCCGCCGCACTCCCCGAACGGACGAGCCGACATCAACGGCGCGGCCAGAAAGATGCCCAGCAAGGCGGACCGCGTCCTCGGCCGCGACCCAAACCTCTACGTGGACCGCCCACAGCCCAGCCTCAGGATGCAGCGTCTGACCACCCAAGGAAAGTCGCTCGAAAACAACCTCCTGGACAACACGGACGACGACTACGACTACGACTACGACTACGACGGCGACGGCGACGGCGACGGCGACGACACTCTCGAAAAAGACGCCCCCACCACAGCCAACACGACATCAAAGTCCCAGGCCGAAGCCGAGCGTCTCGCCCTGCGAGTCGTCACCAACAGAGGCGGCTGGTCCCGCGGCGCGAGCGGCATGCTACGGAAGGGAAAGGGGGGCAGCACCCGCCGGGACCACAGAACCGGTCCGCAGCTCGAGGACGAAGGCGTAGACTAGAATCAGAGAGTAACGAGCTGCCTTGGGAGGAGCGGATAAGAGAAGAGAACAGGGCAACCAAACCTCCACGGCGGGAGTCTTCACACAAGCAGCAAGCAAGCATACATGCTCGCCATCCCGGCCATCCATCCATCCATCTCCCTTCATCATCATCATGCCCAAGGGGGAAAAAAAAAAAACCCCTTAAAGTTTCACATTAAAATGCAACAGCGACAATAGTTTTGGATCTCACATACGTTATTTTCTGCGCTTTGGTTTTTTTTTTTTTCCATTTTTTAAAATAGATTCATGTCTTTGTGTTTGTTCCTGAGCGGCAGGGGGGGGGGGGGGGGTAAGGGGGACGGTCAAACGGGTGAAAAATTGAGACGCGCACACAGGGAGAGAAAATGAGTATGCATGTGCATGGTGGGTGGGGTTTTGGAAAAATGTTCCCTTGAGGGGTTTGATAGACGGTGGGATGGGAGAGAAGGGGGGGGGGGGGGGGGTTTCAAAGCATGGAATGCGAGGAAAGTGGTGGTCATTTTGTGTCTAGTGTGAGGGTTTGGGGGGGTTGGGGGCCGTCTCAGCATTTGGCACATTGATTTTTGGGGAATTGGTCCTTTTTCTTCTTCTTCTTCTTTTGTTTCTTTTATTTCTTTTGTCACCTTTGAAAAGGCTAGATAGAAGAGGCGTCGGCATCATTGGTGCGGCTTAATCTAGTTCGGGGTACGGTATTCCTCTTACGTCCATGTCCATGTCCATGTCCATGTCCATGTCCGTGTCCTTGTCCTGACTCTCGTTCACGTACTCGTCGTACCCGTGGTCGTCGTCGTAATCGTCGGCAAGGTCGTCTTGATGATGGGGTTGGTGCTGAAAACCCCAGTACGCCTCCGACTCATGGGAAAACCCCTCGTGCTGTCGGTACCCTTCATTGTCGGACTCCTCCTCTTCGTCGTCTTCCTCACTACCCATGTCATCCGCATCGTCTTCAACTTCGCCCTCAGCGTCTGACAGCGCGTCGTGCACACCAATGTCGCCGGTTTCTGCGCGAGGCGTAGAGGGAGGGGACCTTTCCGACGCTCCCACGGCAGGCGTGCTCGAAGCTTCTCGGAGCCGCACGTTGTAGCCTCTGCTCTTCTTCTTGGGTGGTTCTCTGCCCCTCAGCAGGGTGAGTTCCTCATCCGTGAGGTTCAGTTCTGGCAGTGGCAGATTAAATGTGTAGGATGTGGAACGCGTGGGCGTCATGTCGCCACATTCCAGCGTCGATGTGAAGTCTTCTTTGACGAGGCGCCTTCCGAACTGGATGGCGACCAGTTTTGTCTTCATGATGGCCTTGACCTTGGCCCAGAGGCCGCCGTGGTACCACCCACTGTTGACGTCGCATTCAGGACGCACGTGGGCATTTTCGACCAGTTCTTTGATCAGGGGATCCGTGATGTCACATACCTGCCAGACCTTGCCGTCGGTAGAGTACGTCTCTCCGTCGAACAGGTGACTGTCGGGGGCGGAGTCGGGGGCGCCGTGTGATGGTCCTGCTTGATTTCTCCGGACCGAGTGCCAAGGCTGGTCTTTGATGGTGCGCTTGTGTTTTTTCAATTTGAACATGAGAGTCTGGTAGATGCGGTATTTGGGGTCGGTCCGTGGGTCAAGACCGTAGGGCACCACGCTGTCACGCCATGGCCCGCCCTTGAACTGGTATGCTGCGTAGTTGAGATACTTTTTCAGCTCATGCCAGCTTTGGAGCTTGCCCTGGAGATGATTCATAAGGGAACGCCGAGTCCAGATGGGACGGAATTGGAAGGCTTCTTCGAGGTCGGCCATGACTTGAAGCATGCGCGGATCCGTCATGTCTGGCGGGATCTGGGGCCCCGAGGGAGCAGCGTCTTCTGCGCCAATAAAGTGACCGACTTGCTTGACGGCAGTAAGGTTGAATGTATCGCCATCTTCGGTGGTGCGTACATACGGGTTTTGCGAGTAAAAGTAGTTGAAGGGAAGGCTCATGTGAGTGAAAATGGGCGGTGGGATGATGTCTACATTTGGGGGACGATCTATGCCTCCCTCGAAGACGAACTTTTTCAATTTTTGCACTAGAACAGGAAGAAATAGTTAGAAGAAAAAGAGCGGAAGAGTTGAAAAAAGAGGGAGAGAGAGAAAAGTAATTTGCCTACCGTCTCCAGGAAGAACCTGGTCGACATATCTCTGAGCAAAGTTTGAACGATTCATATCCCAGTAGAAGTCAGCTAGCGCGCGAAATCGATGTGTATGCTTGATGATGCCGACGGCTTTGACGTCGTATTTCCCCACGTTGTCTTGGAGTTTTCTTCTCAATACTTTGGGTTCATCGAGGCGTGCTACAGACTTGACCTGCCCATTGCTGTTGGCTTCACCCGCGGCGGCGAAGGCGTCTGGAATGTCCACATCTCCTTGCCAAGGACCATTGCTGCCCCTTTTCCTCCTCCGACCAGTCCGTTTTGGCACCGTCACTTTGAGCACAACGTTGTGCGAGGCGGCATTGTGGGACATTAACGGCTTACAGAAGGGACTCTCTGGATGCAGATATAAGGGTACGGAATTTCTGGTAGGATCCAGAACCTTTTTTTTTTTTTTTTTGAAAAAAAAGAGGGAAAAAAAAAGGGGGGGGGGGAACACAAGACACATCAGTGACACTCATTATGAGCAAGAGGAGAGACCCTTTCGGTCGAACTATACAGGCAAGGGGGGGGGGGGGGGCTTACATGCGCCAGTGTAGAATTCCTGCCAAAGGCCTTTACTGCCCGGTCTACGTTTTCGACAACGGCGGGGATCTCGACAGCAGAAAGATGGCGACGTGGAATCGAATATTGAGGGGCTCCCTCAGGCTGGTCAACAAGATCCTGGGCCGACGGGCCAGCCGCGCCATGGTCGTCTAGAGACGGATCCATGCCACCACGGTCAGATAAATGGCGAACCGAATTCGCGTTGTTGGTGGTTGATTTGAGGATTTGAGAGCAGCGACAATTCGATGTGGGGCAATGGCAGAGTACTGTACAACTGTACTGGCCCGTGCACAGTATAACGTCGTCGACGCAATAATGATGATGCCAGGTGACAGATGACTTACTAGCAGTCGCTCGCTCGCCCACTGCGTGCACCTCCAGCGGGGCAGCAGCTGCTGCGCGGTGCCCTGGATGGCCCGCCAGGTGCTCGCCAGTGCTCGCCAGCCGCCCGCATCTGTTCGCCGAAAGTCGTTCGGTGCGTCCGTTGGGGGCGCTCTGTGCTCTGTGCGCACTGCGCGTTTCCTTCATCATCTCCTTCCGCCCAAAAACACCCAAACACCCAAACACAAACAACCCCCCCCCCAAAAAAAAAAATAAAAAAAAAAAATAAACCAAATCATCGATTCTGACATCCCGCCCGCTGCCTCGCTTTCTCGAGACCGCGCTCCCCCGCTTCGTCCCTCCGCTTCGCCTCTTCTCACGCCTCCTGCTCACGCCTCCTCCTTCCGCCATCCCTAACCCAGCCGGCAGCGCGCGCAAAAGCTCCCGCGCCAGCGTCAGCGTCCGCGCCAGCGTCCGCAGCCCAGGCAACCGGCTTGCACGCACCTCTCGAGTCGTCTGCTGCTGCTGCTGCTGGACGACAAGACCGACCACCACCTCAGTCAGGTTCAGGTACTCTCAGGTACTCAGGTACCTACTGCCACTACTACTAGTAGTACTACTAGTAGTACTCACTGTCTTGCTGGACCCGCCGAGACCAGGCGGCAGAGTGCCAAACGTGCCGCTGGCAGGGGCCAACGACCTGCCAACTTGCACCCGACGCACCTGACCCTGACTCCAACCCTGGCTCTGGCTGGCTGACCCCCTTCTGTTGTTTGTTCTGCCTCTTTTCTGCCTGTTGCTGTTGCTCTGCCTCCTCCGCGAGCTACCCCACCGCCGTCGCGGCGTCGACCTTGCAGCATCAAAGCCAAGCCCAGCCAGCAAGCAAGCATTCAGCTGCCAACCACCAAAAAAAAAAAACGCATTATCCCGACATCTACACACGCGAGTAGTCGGGGCCCGCCTGTCGACCGTCATCATGAAGCGCTTCGGCAAAGGACTGGTAAGTGGACCGATGCCCGTAGAGCCCTCCTGCGCGCCCATGGCTGTGACTCTAGGCACGTCGTCTGCCTCGCCACGCCACCCGTTCGTTGACTGGCTGGCCCTGACGTCGCCGTTACAACAACGCGCTGGCGCACTCGGTTGACATGCTTTGTTTCTCAAACAGCTCGCGCGAGGCAAGGATGCCAGCAAGTCCTCCAAGAAGAACAAGGAGTCCAAGGACGGCGCATCGTCCCCATCGCCTCGAGATTCCTCCAACCAGTCTCCCGTTCTCACGCCGACCTCATCCTCCACCACCGTCAACGACACCCGCAACAAACCTTCACCGTCTGGCACAGGACACGGGGATCACGGGGGGGCCAACTCAGCGCCCAGCGCCGGCCAGCAGGGCAGCAATCCGGATCGGTTCGGCTCCATGGGCGGTGCTTCAAGCCCCAACGGAGCCAACATCAACCCTAGACTACCTCCCACCGTCGTCATCAGCCCAACTCCTGGCGTAAGCAGGCGTGCCTTCAAAAAATAAAAAAAATAAAACAATCATGCTCGAAAATGAACTGGCTGTCGGCCAGCAGCGCTAACGTTTTGTCCTTCTCGACCCTTCAGCACATTCCTCCCCCCGGGGCTGCCGAAACCATGCCTCACGACTTGGCACCTCCCAAGGCCGGTCAGAAGTCTTTGATGATCCATCGAGGCATTGACAACCGCGATGCCATTCCCGAGGGCCTTCGAACCCCGAAACGACAGCATTCGTCTCGATTCGATATTTCTGCTCACCGAGAATTGGAGAAGCTGCCGGGCTTCCATGAAGTACCTCCCAACCGGAGGCAGGAGCTCTTCATGCAAAAGATTGATCAGTGCAACGTCATCTTCGACTTCAACGATGCCAGTGGAGACATGAAGGCCAAGGAGATCAAGCGTCTCGCCTTGCACGAGCTGCTTGACTATGTCGCCAACAACAGGCAAGTCATCACGGAACCCATGTATCCGAGGGTCGTCGACATGTTTGCCAAAAATCTGTTCCGACCCATCCCTCCCCCCATTAACCCTCAGGGCGAGGCCTTTGACCCCGAAGAAGACGAACCGGTTTTGGAGGTGGCCTGGCCTCATATACAGGTTGTTTACGAATTCTTCCTCCGATTCATTGAGAGCCAGGACTTCAACACGAACATTGCAAAGGCCTACATCGACCACAGTTTCGTATTGCAACTTCTCGACCTCTTCGACTCGGAGGACCCTCGAGAGCGCGACTTCTTGAAGACAACACTTCATCGTATTTACGGCAAATTTCTCAACCTCCGCTCCTTCATCCGTCGATCGATAAACAACGTCTTCTTTCAATTCACCTACGAAACAGAGCGGTTCAATGGTATCGCGGAGCTGCTGGAGATCTTGGGGTCCATCATCAACGGTTTCGCGCTGCCTCTAAAGGAAGAACACAAGATCTTCTTGACCCGGGTTTTGCTCCCGCTGCACAAGCCCAAGAGCTTGAGCATGTACCATCCCCAGCTGGCCTACTGTATAGTACAGTTCTTGGAGAAGGATGCTTCGCTCACCGAAGATGTAAGATGGCTGGCCCTTCCCCCGCCTCTCTCCCCCTGTTTTCTTGGACGTCTGGCCGAAATTGTAAGCTGACAATCTCTACGCCACACAGGTCGTCCTTGGCCTGCTGCGATATTGGCCCAAGGTCAACAGCACCAAAGAGGTCATGTTTCTGAACGAAGTTGAAGACATATTCGAAGTCATGGACCCCACCGAGTTCGCCAAGGTCCAAGAGCCTCTGTTTCATCAGCTCGCCAAGTCTGTGGCAAGCCCCCACTTCCAGGTCGCAGAGCGTGCGCTTTACTTTTGGAACAATGAGTATTTCTGCAATCTTGTCAGCGATAATGTCGAAATCATCTTGCCCATCATGTTTGCGCCGCTCTACGAAAATTCTAAGGGACACTGGAACCGGACAATCCACGGAATGGTATACAACGCGATGAAGCTTTTCATGGAAATAAATCCGCAACTATTCGATGACTGTTCGCACGAATATACCGAGCAGCAGAACAGCGCGGCCGAACGAGAGGCACTTCGAGAACAAAAATGGGCTGCACTAGCCGAAAAGGCCGACCAAAGGCGAGCATCGATCGGTGCCGCTGATATTTCTCAGAGGGCTCAGATCAGCGGAGTGTTGCCTCGGGTAGACGAAGTCGACCCTGCCACCGAGGACAGTCAGAAGCGGCTGGATTCCCTAAAGCTTCAAGACGCGTCAAACAGGCGCCCCGGGGGGCACGAACGGCAGACTTCGCAGAGCTCGACCCGAAGCAGGTGATTCACCGGCACACGCGCACGAGGCAACGCCCTGCTCGCCCCCGTTGCCTCTCAGCCACACACCCTCCCTCCTTCTCCTCCCTTTTTTCTTCAATTTCTTTTTTTTCTTCATATGGACTACGGGCGCCATCGCTAATGGCCGTGGTCTGACACGGTTCACAAACGCTCGTTCCGCAAGCAACTTGCGGCCGGATTATACATCCGACTTGGGGCTATCTATCACCAATAAGCTCGTCTACCACTTTTACGGCTTTCATGACAAAAACGTTGCGACATTTTTCTATCCTGCCTTCTTGTCTTGTCTTTTTTTTTTTTACATACATACATTTTCTTTGCTTGGTTTTGAGTCCATGGTTGGCCTGAAGGCACTCGTTTTCCTGCTTCATAAAAAATTTCTCCTAAGCACTGCAACTCGTGGAAGACGGCAGACCAATGTCCCCCCCCCCATCTTTACCCCATCTATATACATATGTTTTCCTATGCAAATTGGATCAAGGAGCGAGGGACGGGGAAAAGCAATACGAGAACTGACTGCGCCAAGCTGACTTGGTCGGCCATGCCCTCGCAATCCAATCCCATGTCTTATTTTTTTTTTATTTCTTTTTCTTATTTTCCTTTGTTTTCTCGCCACGCTCGACACATGCCGAGATGGGGACGAGTGCGAGTTTGGGTTGTGTGAAGTGTGCTGTGCACGTACGTGCTTTTCGCTGTTCTCGCTTCGTGTTTTCTGTGTTTCTCTGGGGCTGGAAGGTGGTATACTGACTGGGCTAAGAGGAAGAGATTTTTGGCTGCTGTACAGACATGCTTTGACAGTAGTGGTCAGATGCCGTCTTTTTTTTTTTTTTTTTTCTTTGTTACGCTTGTGTAGACAATGCATGGTCCAAGTTGTTTTCCTTTTTTATTATTTTCTTTTTGTTTCCTTTTGTGGAAAAAAAAAAAACCTCATAGACTTTCTTTCCTCTTTCCTACTTCGCACATACTGTTGTCATCCATGGTTTGAAAAAAAAAACAAAAAGTGCGTAATGCTTGATTGTGATGAGAATACCAATGCCATTTCTTTTTTAAATGGAGGAATTGTTGTCGTTTTAATGTCTTGAAGGAATGAAGGGGGTTTGTTGTGACTCTGCAAAGTCTCTCTGCTTTTTGGGAAACGGGATATCTCTTTCGAATCTTGTGCTCCCCTCATCTCCCCACCACTATCCCTGCGTTCATGCCTTCTTCCGTGTATGACATCTTTCCCTATCCCCCCTATCTGCCTCTGCCGTGGGGCCCCGCGCCGCCGCGATAGTAGCCCCTTCCGCCTCCACCCCCGCGACCTCTGTAAGATCCACCGTCGAAGTTGCGATTGTTGTAGTTGTGATTGGAATGTAACTGGGGGGGAGGTGGAGGGGGCGGCAAGGGTGGCACTTGTCCTGCGTTCCAGGCGCCTATTATTTGGGCGGCCAGGGCAGGATCCGGCATCCAGCCTTGGGGGAGGGCGGGAGGGGCATGGAGACCCATTGGGAGAGGGGGGGGAGGTGGTGGTGGCCATGGCCCGTTGTAGCCTGCTGGAGGGGGGGGGATGGGCATGTTTGGTGGCATCGGGGGCGGCGGATGGGGGTGGACGGGGTTGGCGTTGGCGTGTTCCCGGGCGGGGGAGCGGGATGGCGAGCGGGAATGGCGGGCGCGTTTCGGTGATGAGCTTGGCTTGTAGCTACGGGAACGGCTGCGATCGCGACTGAGGCTTCTGGTACGGCTACGGGTGCGGCTGCGGCTGCGGCTGCGGCTGCGGCTGTGGCTGGAGGGAGATACGCGGCGACGCTTGACGGATCGTGAAGACGAGGTGCGGCGTCTGCTGCGCGAGTAACTTCTGTCTCTTGGTGAGAAGCGAGAGCGAGAGCGAGAGCGAGAGCGAGAGCGGGAACGGGAACGGGAACGGGAACGGGAACGGGAACGGGGCCGAGACCGAGACCGGGGCCGAGACCGGGACCGAGATGGAGAGAGAGACCGGGACCGAGATAAGGAGCGAGGAGAGGAGCGTCCCCTGGGGCCGTTGCGCCTCTTGCTCTTCTTCATGCGCTCGCAGAACTGCCTCGACCAGCCGTAGTAGGTTTCCCCGCCGATCACGTCCCCCGTGAGTTCGTCCAGGACGACCCTCTCGCCGAGCTCGTTGACGTCGACGAGGCCATCTTCCTCTGGCGGATTTCCCCTGGAAAAGATTCTCTCCGCGTTCGAGAGCAGGGCCTTTACCGCGGCGGTTATGGCTTCGCCTGCCGGCCCGGGTGCGAGCTGCAGGGGCTTGACCAGTTCCGGGAGCATGGGCTTGGTCGAGTTGGGCACGATATGAGGCAGCCACGTCGCGGCGGGGAGGTCGTACCATGCCGTGGAGGGATCGCCGTGACAAGAGGGAAGCAGGTAGGGCGCTTCCCTGGCCAGTTTGAGAGCAGAAGACGATGTGTTGTCGGCGGCGGCGGCGGCGGCGGCGAGCACAGACGCAGGCAGTGTTGCGCCGCCGTCACCTTTCGAAAGCGCTTCTTTCAGCTTGGCTATGGTGTCGTCCGAGACGTAACGCCTCTCCTTCCAGAGGTCAATGAGATGTTCCAACTTGCGCATGTGCTTGGGGCACTTGTCGTATGCGGCGGCGGATGCGAACAGTGCAGGGAGAAAGGCCTCCCATGCGCTGCTCAAGTCGCGGTGGTGATGCAGGGCGTCGTTGGCAAGGTACAGGATATGGAGGCGGCGGCGTCTGGAGCTCGGTCGGGGCGGTGCGTTGGCGCCATTATCGACCTGTGCCTTGGACAGGGCAGCGAGGTATCTCCCGAGAGAGGTTGCTCGGCCGCTCGACGAGGCAATGTTGGTGATGATGTAGTCCTTGCAGCTCTGCACGGGGTGGATATATCGGGGCATGGTTTAGCATGAGAACCGCATCACCTATGTTTCTTTCCTACCCATCCTTTTGCTTTCCCCCCCGTTGCGTTGCACCGCCAGTGGCCCTTTGGTTCCTCTTTTTGGAAGAGGGCATCCCGGTCGGCGGGGTTTCAAGTCAAGGTTTGCAGGAGCATCACGGAGCGATATGGGGAAGGGGCAGACCTGGACGTTGGGCCGAGAGCACTGCGCGAGCGTCGATTCGAGAAGCTGGAAAAATGAATCGACAGACGGGCGGCTGATGGCTGTTGGGTCGGCGCGGAAGAGAGCCGCAGACAAGGCCGCTTTGGCGATGGCCAGATCCGGTGTCGCCATCGGCAGAAGGCGGCGCTTGGTGGGTTTTCTAGACGTTGTGGTGGTGAAACGAAGAGAAGGAAGAGGAGTTGTGGTTATTCAGAAATCAGGTCGCAGCTGGTTTGAGCTCTTTTGGAAGTTGCCATCACAAACCAATGGGGAGTGCCCGACAGTCTTCAAGGTGGGGCGTGCTAGAGGTCGAAGAGCGAAAAGGCGGAAGCCATGACGGGGCGCTATTTCTGAGCAGACGGTGACGACGAGAGCCTCAACTTGCAAGGAAGATGCTGCAGCGGCTGCCATTCTGTCAAGGGAGTCGAGAATGCTCCGGAGGGCGAGGGGAGGGAGGGTCAAAGCAGGCGGCTCTCAGCGTCGAGAAAGTCCGTCACTGAGCAGGTTGGTCACCGACTGAAACCGAGTCTTTCAATAGGAGGATCAATAGGAAACAAGGGCAGAGCCGCGTATGAGTGAGAAGAGATGTCCCGATTTGGTGCGACTGGTATTCTACAAGCCGTTTGCTCAGGCTCGGCTCCTCGCGTAAACCAAAGTATCACAGAGGGTACACGGCAAAAGCAAGTTGCACGACCTACAAAGGCCAACGTCTCCTGATGACAACATCACCCACAGCTCACACGAGCTGCCATTGTCTACGAAAACCTATCCCCCTTTCGACTCGTGTACGGAACCGCGCTCTCATACTTGCTCCTCTCTTTTGCCCGATCCGCCTCCGTACCTGCGGCAGGATCACGGCCAGACTCTTGACTGGACGACCCGGTTGTATCTGTTCTCGCTGGACCTCCACTGTTGTCGTTCGCGCTGGTCTCGGACCCGAACCGTTCGACGGATCGAAGATCTTGTTGTTTCTTGTTGCGGGCAGCTTCAAGCTTGGCTTGCCGGTCGGCGTTGATTTCCCGCTTGGCAAAGTAGTATGCGCCTCCGCCAGCTGTAAACAGCGCATCATTTAGCATCGGAGAATCCGGCCTTTGCCCAAAATGCGCTGTTCTGGCGCAGAGCTACTCAGGAGAAGAGGGGGGAGGAGGGGATCTCACCAACACAAAGGGAGCCCCAGCCGAGCCTGTGAATTACATGTCAGCCTTGGGGATCATCTTCATCGGTGGCTAGGTGTTGGAGTCGCGATCGCGGGAAGATGGCGTCGGGCCGACGAACCAGAATGATCGGACCTGTGCGCAAATCAGTACAGCCGAAGGATGGATGCTGTTTTGAAGTTTCTGTCGGTAATTAGACACCTACAGTGTTCATTTTGACAGATATTGGTTTCGAATAGAAGGCACCGTGCGATTGTTGGGACTGCGGAATCAAGTTTGCGATGAGCAAATAGCAAATGTCGGGCTGAAAATGAGTCCACTGTATTTGTGGCAGTGGCGACGAAAAGTGGCTGGTGGACTGAGACCGCCACCAAACTTGTCTGTATTGGTACCTCGTACCTCGTAGTAGTGCTGTATGCAGGTACAGGTACTTGTACTCACCTTTTTTTTTTTTTTTTTTTTTTTTTTTTTGCTCATCCTCGTGCTTTGTCGTCCGATTTAAAAATAATTAAAAATTAAAAAAGGTATTAAGCTTGCACCGCCATTCGTCCTTCTCGGGCCGGCGTCGACCAGTACTACTAGCAGCAACCAGCGACTCTAATACCTGAGTCGCGACTTCACGCACGTTGAAATTGTCACCCATGTTACTATGTTACTGCAATTTCCCACTCCACCGCCTTCCGGGATTACCAACAATCCATTATCCAATGCGCCGAACCCAACGCCCGTTTCCTGCAGCCAGCACAAATGCGAATCCCACGCGTCTACTCGTCCCACGTCGTTAAGGCTCATGATGCTTCTTTGCCCGCGCTGCCTGACGTCTGGTCAAGTCTCTCGCTCTCGCGGTCAAGCTCGTCGGCGTCGGCGCCAACGCCCAGCTGGATCCGTCACCCCACCTCCCGCTTCCCACCTCCCACGTTGCCCAGCTGGACCTGCCTCTTCCTACTCAAGCCACAATCATTAGCCCGATTGTTGTTCTTGTTGTGCAACTCCCGTGCCTCGCCGCCATCGGACGAAACAAAGCCCTTTCTCGTCCATGCCCCATGCTCTTTCGGCTCATTAGAAAGAGCCCCATTCACAGCTTGAGACTGATCCGGATCAAACGCGCGGGCATGACTTGAAATCTGGTCAAGGAGAATGGGTGTTGACATCTGCAGCGACACCTCACAACCACACCATACAACTTCCCTCTCAACCATCACGCCAATATTCCTTTCGCAACCATCTCAACATGGGGCCTTCAGTCAGCGATGGCCCTGATGGCTCATCCATTGTACGTCGGCTGTGCCTGGGCCTCCCATTGCTCGCGCGAATCATTCAATCATCTGCTCACACTTGACTTCTTGACAGAAACCTGTTTCGTCTCTCCTCGCACGCTTCGAAAATCTCAATCAGTCAACACCTTCTTCCCCGGTGCCGCATACCGCTTCCGCCCAAGCCATCTCGCCCGCCCCTAAACCCGGAAGGCTAAGAAATGTCCAGCCTGTACAAGAGCCTCATCTCTCTCAAACCTCAGCCTCGGTTGACTTGGCATCGAAACTTGCCAAATCTCGTGCTCAGCCAACACCGCTCCCGGCCAGCGGGTCATCGAGTTCTTCTCACGGTCACGGGGCGCCGCAAATCCCACATCCGTCTACGAGGCCGCAGGCGACCTCAAATAGTAGTAGACTGGCGGCTTCGAAGATGCCCCGCCCGCCTGCTCTCCATATTCAACCGCCTGAATCACCACCGAAAGCCCGAGCCCAGGCAACGCTCCTAGCGGCAGATCAGTCGCCCTTCTTGGATCCGGCTGCTGCTGCCGCTCACGAGCTTCCGGGGGGCAAGATGATGCCGACGAAGCCTCTCAGCCGACCAAAGAGCCCAAGCCGTCTCTTTTCGGCCCCACGATCACCTCGGTCGACTTCATCAGCACCGCCATCCCCCCCTCCCCCGAGACGATCAGGCGAGTTGAAGCGAGACTGGAGGCAGCCTCCCCCTCCGCCAACCCCTCGCTCAAGCAGATGTCGAAATGCCACACCAATATCATCCACCTTCTCTGGTGCTTTGAAGACGAAGGAGCACGGCAGATCGAGCACGGCTGCTGAGCCTTCTCCGTTCAGCAGCCCGCCAAGCAGTCCCGAGACGGAGGCCACCAGTCAGCTCCCGCCACAACTGCCAGCACGACCAAAACAGGGGATAATGGCAACTCACCAGCGGCACCAGAGCAAACCCAGCCTGTCCACGGCCGGTTTCGAACCCCCTGCGGTGCATCGTTCTCTGACCGGCCGAAGAGCAGACCATGACGGAAACGTTAACGGGATCTCGAAACCTTCACTTATCGCGCAACGTACGGGTGATGGAAGATATTATCACACTCCTAGGCGCTCAACCAGCGACCTGTCTTCATACATGTATAATATCAACCCAGCAACCGTGGCTACGCCTCCGCCGAAACCTCCCCGACCAGCCCAACGGGACTCTCCCAAGCCCAGCATGTTACGGTCCCCAGCGCCCAGCGCGAGGCAGCAGCGCCAGCGCCATTCGACTACACCACAGCATCCAGCGCCGCCAACGCAGGCTCATGGCCCTCCGAAGGGTGTCGATCGTGTTGCGGGCCGAGACTCGGCTCTTGCCACCGTACCTCCGTCCTGCGGTCGATCAACTCCACGGGCAGGATCTCCTGATGATAATGCAGCAAGCCCGGGGCCTGTTGAGCATGTGAATGTCTTTCCAGACAATGCAAATGTCAACCGACGACCACCATTTATCAAGAAGGGATGCCATGAGGTGCAAACAAAGTATGAACCAAAGATATTCGACGTCTGCGGAGAGCTGGTTTGCACGAGCGGCCAGCTAACAAGAGTATGGAACATTGTGGACGGCGAGCAGATTATGAGTCTGTCTCACACCGAGGGAATCAGAGCAACATCGGTTGCCTTCAAGCCAGCAGCAGACCCCAAACACGAGGGCTCTGTTCTGTGGATAGGCACAAATGCCGGGGAGCTAATGGAGGTCGAGACTGCGACCCAACGCATCAGCGAGCTCAGGACGGGCGTACACGGCAAAGCCGAGATTACGAACATATATCGACATTACAATGAATTGTGGACATTGGATGAAGGTGGCTTCCTCAATCTCTGGATGGCGAGTAGTGACGGCGTACCCAGCCTTAGCAGCCAGCCCGTCATCCAAGCAAGCCGCGTTCCCAGGGGTCACACCTTCTCCATGGTTGTTGGTGACCAGCTCTGGCACGCGACAGGCAAATTGATCCGGGTATTCGAACCATCGGCGGACGGGAGCAAGCCCTATCAGGTGTTGGTGCGGCCATTGTCGGCCGATGGATGCGGCGATGTCAGTGCGGGCACCACGCTGGGCTCGATGCCAGGGGTGGTCTTGTTTGGTCATGTTGATGGAAGGGTGAGCATTTTTTCGACGTCGGATTACACGTGCCAGACGATCCTCAATGTTAGCTCCTGGAAGATCAATGGCCTGAGCGGCGTCGGCAGTCATGTGTGGGCTGCATACAATACCGGTAGGATCTTTGTCTACGATACGACTCAGCAGCCCTGGATCGTCAAGAAGGAATGGCAGGCGCACGAGAACTCGGTTCTGAAGATGAAGACGGATCGTTCTGGCCCTTACCGAATGGAGCGGATGCAGATCCTTACTCTGGGGGGCTCTGATGGCAAGATCAAAGTCTGGGACGGCATGCTGGAGGACAATTGGCTGGAAGACGATCTCAAGTCCAGAGACATTGAATATTGCGAATTCGAAGAGATCAAGGCCCTGGTGTTTACGTGGAACGCAGGCGCCTCGACACCGCACAGCATGCGCTACTCGGACGGCGATGCCAGCTTTTTCAAAAATCTCCTGCAGTCCAGCGGCTCTCCCGATATTCTGGTATTTGGATTCCAGGAACTAGTCGATCTGGAAGACAAGACTGCGACAGCAAAGAGGCTATTCAAGTCAAAGAAGAAGGAAGGGTCTGAGCAAGAACGAATGAGCCATCAGTACCGCGACTGGAGGGACTTTTTGCTCAAATCGTTGGATGATTACATGCCACCAAACGACCTGTACCACCTGATGCAGTCCTCGCCGCTCGTTGGACTGTTCACGTGTGTATTCGTCAAGTCGGGCCTGCGGGATCGGGTCCGGAACCTGAACACGGCCGAAGTAAAACGAGGCATGGGCGGTTTGCACGGAAACAAGGGAGCAATAGCCATTCGATTCAAAGTGGACGACACATCGCTCTGCTTTGTCAACTGCCACCTCGCTGCAGGACAGTCACAGGCTCATTCGCGGCACAACGACATTGCCGCCATACTCGAAGCCAACCTTTTCCCGACCGAGCGTGATCCGCAAATCCGCCTGGACACGTTCACGGGGGGGGGCGATGGGTCGATGATTCTGGATCACGAACTCTGCATCTTGAACGGCGACCTCAACTACCGCATCGACACCATGTCGCGCGACACGGTCGTCAAGGCAGTTAAGCAACAACAGCTTTCCAAACTCCTCGAACGGGATCAACTCCTCGTTGCGCGCCGGCGCAATCCTGCGTTTCGGCTGCGGGCTTTTCAAGAGCTGCCCATCACATTTTCACCAACATACAAGTACGACGTCGGCACGGATACCTACGACACGAGTGAGAAGAGACGCAGCCCGGCGTGGTGCGATCGTGTCCTGTTCCGTGGACAAGGCCGAATACGGCAACTCGACTACAGGAGACATGAGGTCCGAGTCAGCGATCACCGACCTGTGACGGGAAGCTTTCGCCTATGGGTGAAGAGGGTGAACCCTACAGGAAGGTCAAAGGCGTGGATGGAGAGTCAGAGGCGGTTTGAGACTGCTCAATCACAGATGATGGCCAATGAGAAGTGAGTCTATTTTTTTTTTTTTGAAATTTGACCTCTTGGATCTAACCTTTTTTTCTTCTTCTTTTTGTTCTTCTTCTTATTTTCTTCTTCTTCTTCCTTTGCTAATAACCGTTTCTCATCTCATCAGACTGGCATACCTCATGGATGTGTGCGGATTCGATCGAGCTACAAGCCAGACATTGATCAAAGAACGAACTTCGGTCCACGAGAGAAGTCTGAGCAGAGACCGAGGCGGGTATTAGGAGGGATAATTACCATGTCTCGACTTCCTCTATGAGGTTGGAGCTGGAGTTAGCGGGTGGGGTGCTGGTCTTTCCTCACATACCAAAGAAGAGAGAGTTGTGTGCGAGCATATGTATTTACACATACCAGCGACGAGGATGAGTGCTTCTTGGTTGCGTTTTATTCATTAGCGTTGTTTTTTTTTTTTTTCTCTAGTAACTGGCGGCCGGGTGTGAGGAAAATGGGAATGGAACAAATGGCGGGTTTCGGGTTCATTGTTCAGTTTAATCGACTGGTCGGGATTGAGCGCGTTGTGAAGGGAGACAGATAGACACATACACCCCCCCCCCCCCCGGGCGAGATGAAACGAGTGATTGTGCTTACGCACTCACACAAATGCGCACATGGATTGTGGTATTCTGACGCTTCTGGTGACTTTTTTTTTTTACCAAAGAAGTGGTTCATTCAACACTCTTTGTAAACTCTAGAACTGGCAAAGATGCATATATTGTATATACGTATATACATATACATTCAGGTAGATAGATGTCTGCAAAGCCAAGTTGACGAGGGAGAAAGCATGTCAAGGAGGCTGGACGGGCTGATCTCTGCCAAACCCCCCTGCCCAACTCTGATCTAGCCCGGGTTACTGACTCCCTTTCCCTGTGGGAAAAAAAAAACAAAAAAAAACCCCCGAGTTGCCCATGATATGGATTGGTGAGACAAAAGATGGGCTCATTTACAGTAGCTCCATTCCACGGTGTCACGGGGCGCAACGGGCGAGAACTCCTTTAACAGACATGTGAAGAGATGAAAGAGGAGCAGCACGCGTGCAGACAAAGATGGCGCCAATGGGTTCGACAACGTTCTTTTACTCCAAACGGTTTTCATTGTTTTTTTTTTTTTTTTACCCTCTTCTTTTTTCTTCTTGTGGGCGGTCGCTGGTTTTGAGGTCGGGCTTCCTCTCGTCGTTTCCTACAGCGGACGTTGCGTCATACTTGGTTAGGGTTGTCGCGCGAGGGGCGTTCATAATTTCGGAGACGTTGGAAGAGGAGAGAAGGTCGAGGCGAGGGGACCGACTTGGCGAAGAGGCGCGATGCCGGTCCTCGGCTGGTTGAAAAAGCCTGCTGCTGCGGCGGCGGGGGTCGACACCTCGGGCTGGGACGAGTTTCCTGTCCATTTGATGGATGGGAACAAGCTGAACCATAAAGTCCTGGGGTGGACGATGCGGTTCAACGACGTGCTGGACGCGGATGTGCTTCATTCTGCGCTCTGTCGGCTGGTGGGCTCGGGGAACTGGAGAAAGATGGGCGGACGTCTCAGACGAGATGTACGGTTGGTCCCTTTTTTTTTTTTTTTCTTTTCTTGCAGCACTGCGGCGAATGCCATTCCCCCCCCCCCCCCCTCCTTTTTTTTCTTCTTTCCCCCTTTTCTTCCCCGGGTGCTTGATTGCTGACCCGTCGTCTCCCGTTTGGCCAGGCGCAGGACAAGGGCAGGCTCAAGATATACGTGCCCAAGGAGTTCTCGGCGGCGCACCCGGCGGTCGAGTACCAGCACGACGTCTTCCCGCAGGTGGTGTCGTCGCATGGCGTGGGCGCGCAGTTCATCCAGCCGACCAAGGAGCCGACGGTGCAGCCTCTCGACAAGCAGCTCAGCGGGTTGATGGCACCGGACGGGTACCCGGACACGGTGGACGGCCTCGTGCAGAGCAGCAAGTCGCAGCTGGCGCTCCGGATCTCGTCCTTTGACGACGCGACGCTGGTGTCGCTCGCCTTCCCGCAGACGCTGCTCGACGCCAGCGGGCTCGTGTCCCTGGTGCAGAACTGGTCGCTCGTGCTGGCCGGGCGGGAGGGCGACGTGGCGCCGCTGCTGGGCACGCAGCACGACCTGCTCGACGATGTGACGCGGGACAACGACCACGTCGCCCCGCAGGACTGCCGCATGGAGAAGATGCGCCTGACGGGCTTCGGCTACCTCAAGCTGCTGGGACGACACATGGCCGAGGCGGCGCAGCGGAAGAGACGCCTCCAGGCGCTGTACATCCCCGCGGGCCCGTACCAGGCGCTGCTGGCGAGGCTGCGGGGGGGCGAGGAGGACGGCACCACCGTGACGGACGCCGACCTCCTCACGGCGTGGCTCGTCGGCATCATCGCCGCGCAGGAGTCCGGCCCGCGGCCCCTGACCCTCATGACCCTCTACGACCTGCGCTCCTGCGTACAGAAGCTCAGGGGCGCAGGGCACGTCTCCCAGATACTCACGTCCACCCACTGCGCCGTGTTTCCCGCCGAGGCGCTGCGCAACGGCGGCGCCGGCCTCGCAAGGTCCTACCGGGAGCAGCTCGCGGCGCTGACGACCGAGGACGAGGCCATCGCGCACTTGAAGATGATGAGGAGCGATGTGCGCGGCGACAAGGGCTTCGCGCTATACGGCACCACGGACTCGCTCGTCGTCTTCTGCACCCCGCTTGCCGGGCTGGACTTGGCCCGGATGGCCGACTTTGCGCCGGCGGCGAGGCGACCGGTCGGGGCAGCGGAGGCCGAGGCGACGGCGACGGCGACGGCGACGCCTGCCGGGGCGGTCGTGGCCAACGTGTTTAACGCTCTGAACTGGTCGGATGCCGGTGTCGATGCCTTGTCGCTGCTCGGGGAGGACCACGCCGGCGGTTGCTGGGTCGTGGCCAAGCTGTCGTCTGGGTCGTGGGACAGCGTGCTTGCGGAGCTGAGGAGCTGAAGGGGAGGGAGGGTCGTGAGAGTGGTTTTCGAAATGGCAACTGACTGCGATGCATGGCCATTCTACACACTTGGTGTAACGTCTATACTACCACTGTGTAGAGAGTAGAGAGTAGAGAGTAGAGAGTAGAGAGTAGAGAGTAGAGAATTAGAATTAGAATTAGAGAATGGCTGTCCACAACCACACAATCCCAGGTGCCGGGTAGTTGCAGTTGTTGCTTGCCGGGACGAGCGGATTGCATGACCACGAACCAATGGCGGAGCTTGCTGCGGCCCGCGCGCCCCCACATGGCCTGCCTCCTTCCTCCTTCCCCTTCTCCTGTGTTTCCACCAACCCCGACGTGACGTGGTGAATGGTTCCATGACGATTTCTGTTGCTGTCGAAAGCCGCACCTCAGAAGCAGCAGCAGAGGCTGTGAGACGCGTCGTGTGGTAGCCAATTGCCGTCATCACCATCATCACCATCTTCCTCATCATCGCATTCCTCACCTATCATTATCCCCATCCTCATCCTCATCCCTAGCATCGTTGTCGTGTGATTTCTCCTTTTGGCCCTCCTCTTTTAGCTCTGCATTCGTCCCTCGGTTTGGGCTAGTCGCTGCCAGCCTTGAAGTAAAACAAACAAAGAAAGAAAGAAAGAAAGAAAGAAAGAGGAAGAGAGAAAAAAAAGAGAGGGAGAAAGGACTAGAAAGAGCAACATAAGACAGGGACGAAAAGACTATCGCATTTACAGTTTTCCAATACAAAATCCTCCTCATTTCAATCTATCCGCACAACCAGCGTCACTCCGCCCCCTCCTCCCTTCCCCTTTTCTACAAAAAAACAAAAAAAAAACAAAAAAAAAAGAACAAGCCTTCCTCAAGACAGAGAGACAGACAGAGAGAGAAAGAGAAAGATAGAGAGAGGGAGAGAAACTCAACAATGTCAGAAACTCACGACGGTGCTCCGCCCCGCAAGACCCCCTTCGAGGCTCCCGCACCATCGAGCGTGCCTGACCCGCGCCCGGAACTCACGCCAGACCAACAGACCAAGTACCAGACGCTGTTGGAGAGCGCCCGGGCCCTTACGGAAATCACCTGCTCGGCCAAGGAGGAGCACAAGGACAAGTCCGGCCCCATACGTGACCGGGAGCGGGCCTGGCTCACGCGCGAGTGTCTGCTGCGCTACCTCCGCGCAACCAGCTGGAGTGTCAAGGAAGCAGAGAAGCGCCTCCTGGACACGCTGGCCTGGCGCCGCGAGTACGGCATCGATGACTTCACGCCCGAGTACATCTCGCCGGAGCAGGAGACGGGCAAGCAGATCATTGTGGGCTTCGACAAGCAGGGGCGTCCGTGTCAGTATCTGAATCCTGGCCGGCAGAACACGGAGGCCAGCTCTCACCAGGTCCATCATCTGTTTTACATGGTGGAGCGGGTGACGGATATGATGCCCCCGGGCGTGGAGAAGTTGAATCTCATGATCAACTTCAAGCCCAGTCAGCATCGCCAGAACACCAGCGTGCCCATGTCGATAGCACGGGAGGTGTTGCATATCCTGCAGAGCCATTATCCCGAAAGACTGGGCAAGGCTCTCATCATCAACGGTAGGTCGTTTGCCCACCGTGTCCCCTTTTCTTTCCATCTTTTTTTTCTTTTTCATACTCTTTCCTTTTTTTCTTGTACGCGGGGCAACCATGTCACTCGCCTCCATCACTCACTCACTCCCTCACTCACTCCGTCACTCACTCCCTCACTCACTCCGTCATGGCTTGTCTGTCCCATTGCGCGCGCATACTCTCAAAGTACTGACGAAATGAGTAAAAAAAACAAAAAACAAAAAAAAAAAATGCCATCTAGTCCCCTGGATCGTCTGGGGCTTCTTCAAAATCATCAAGCCGGTCATGCACCCCGTCACTCGCGAAAAGCTCAAGTTCAATGAGGACATGAGGCAGTTTGTTCCCCCTGAGCAGCTCTGGAGCGCCGACTGGAACGGCGACATGGATTTTGAGTACGACCACTCCGTATACTGGCCGGCTCTGAACGAACTGTGTCGGCTGAGGCGAGAGGAGCGCATGGCTAGATGGACGGCCGCCGGAGGTCATGTTGGCGAATCTGAGGATTACCTGGCGGGGGGGACGGATGTGAGCGTGAGCGGATACAAATTCTCGTCCGCCCCGGCGCCCGCCTCCGTAGCTGCGCCCGCCGTCTCTGTCTCGGCCGAAGGGGAAGATGGCGTGGCGGAGGACATGGCTGCAGTCCAGGAAAAGATGGCTGAAGCCACGTTGGAGAAGGTGGAAAATGAAGCCGTTGAAGCGAACACCACAACATAGAGGGAAGCCTAGGCTCTTTCTCCTCTGGCCCAAAGCCATGACTCCTTTGCATCTTGGCTCTCCTTTCCTTCTGTGCACTTTTTTTTCTGTTTCCCCCAGCTGCAATGCATAGAATTATTACATCAGAAGCGCTCATGCAACAGTTCTGAACCTATTTTGAAGAAGAAGAAGAAGAAAAACGATAACAATGGCAGGTGTAGAACGCCACATTGGGTGTTGCACTGCGCGCGCATACGTAGTAAGCCACGGGTACAATGGACGGAGGCTCTTTGGTTGGCAGGAAACACACAAGTCTGTCTCTAGCCAAGAGGTGACGGAAGATGACTTTGATTTCACTCAGCCAAGGACGCAAAAGACATCCAGTTTGAAGGTATTACTCGACCATCAAGCTCTTGATGGACAAGATGACGTGATGCTTCAACGGTTTTAGTAGTAGTACTACTACTACTTAGTACTAGTAGTTTTAGTAGTAGCAGTAAGTACCAAGTACATGGTAGTAGTATACGTACTAGTAGGTACTACTAGTACTAAGTACTAGGTCTCTATGGTGGGGGTGGGGCGAGGACGAAACCGCCGTTCCGTCCCTCACAAGCAAGAACAAGACCAACGAAGAGCTCTTGCTTCCTCTCCATCAACCATGAGCGGCGCGCCCAAACCAGCGACGACGACAACCACCACCACCACCACCAACACGAGACAGCAGTCGCGACGCCCCCGATCCCGACAATATCAGACGGTCACGCACTCGCCCCCTCGAAGCATCCACGTGCGCGCGCGATAAAAGAAAAAGAAAAGAAAAAAGCACCCGATCCACGGCCATGTCCAACCTGCAGCCGTCGTCGACCCAGGGGTCGAAAGAGCTGGGTCTCCGCGTGCCCAGCAACGGCAAGACAATCTACCACCGGTCCTTGAACCGGACCAAGACGGCCGAGCTGAGCCAGGCCAGCTTCGCGTACCTGTTTGGCGAAATGATCACGTACGCACAGCGGCGCGTCAAGGGGATACAGGAGCTGGAGCAGCGGTGCGTCCCCCCCCCCCCCCCAAAAAAAAAAAAAAACACACACACATAACCTTTTTTTTCTTTTCTTTTTGTTTGTTCTTGTCCTCATCTGGAAATCTATCAAAAAAAAAAAAACAGGCTCAACACCCAAGGCCATCCCATCGGCGTAAAGCTCCTCGACCTCCTCCTCTACCGCGAGCCGCCGCGCACCCAGCTCCGCCCGCTGACCATCATCGCCCTCCTCCACTTCATCAAGCAGAACGTCTGGCAGCACCTCTTCGCCCGGCAGGCGGACCGGCTGGAGAAGAGCAACAACCCCGACACGCCGGACGAGTACATGATCATCGACAACGAGCCCCTCGTGAACCGGTACATTAGCGTTCCGCGCGAGATGAGCCAGCTCAACTGCGCGGCGTTTGTGGCCGGCGTCGTCGAGGGCGTCTGCGATGGCGCTGACTTTCCCGCTAGGGTGACGGCTCATACCGTTGGTGAGGGCGACATGTGGCCTGGGAAGACGGTGTTTTTGGTCAAGTTCCGGCCTGAGGTTGTTGAGCGGGAGGGGTTCCTGGGCAAGATGTGATTGTGTGTGTGTGTGTGTGTGTGGGAGGGGAGGGGTAAGGAATTTAGAACTTACTTGTGTGTGTTTCTTCTTCTTCTTCTTCTTCTTTTTCCTTTTTTTTTTGTTTTGGCACGGGAACTGGCGTTTTTTTCTTTTTTTTTTTTGGTTTTCGTTGGCGTTTTTGGAGAAGAGGCGCTTGGGGGGGGGGGGGGGGGGGGGGGGGGGGGGGGGGGCCCCANNNNCCCCCCCCCCCCCCCCCCCCCCCCCGTGTGAAGCGTTCCGCAACCATACATGGTATTTATAATGATTATGTGTATACGTTGGCCTACTTGTGTTGAAAAAAAAAACGAACAAAGGGAACAGTCCAAATTAGAGGGTAGAAGAAGGAAGGAAGGAAGGAAGGAAGGAAGGAAGGAAGGAGAGAGAAACAGGTCAAGTCAAGTGTTTTCATGTTGTATGAACTCCAAAAGAACCAAGAACCAAAAAAAAAACCCAAAATTCCACACTCACACACACACACACACACGAAGCCGAGACCAACCCCAGCAGCAACGCCAGCTTATAAAAAAGGAAGAAAAAAAAAAGGAACAAAATATCTACCGAGGCATCTTCCCCGGACCCCTCCTCATCAACTCCCCCAGCCCAAGGTCCTTCCACGCCGGCTCCCGCACCCGCTGCGTCGCGCGCTGGATCCCAAACGCCGCGTGCTGGTCGGGGACCACGTCGTCTTCGTCCTCTGGGTTGATGGGCTGGTGCTGCGGCGCGACGTAGATGTCGTCTGAGGGGAGCTTGTCTTTGCAGAAGTCCTCGAATATTTCTGCGTCTGAGGCGCGGTGCATGTGCACCTGGGTGAAGGATGAGTCTTTGTTCTTCCCCCCCCCCCTGCGCGTTAGCTTTCTCTCTCTCTCTCTCTCTATATATATATATATATTGGGGGGGAGGGGTTGTCAGGGAGGGATGGGGAGATGGGTCGTACCATGTTTTTGGATGGCTTGTTCAATGTGAGGGGGTGTGTGTGGAGAGGATAGGTTGTTGTTGTTGTTGTTGTTGTTGTCGTTAAGTACTTACTAATGTAGTATGTGGCATGTACGTAGTATGTACGAGTATGTACTACTTAGTAGTAGTATTGTCAGATGCTCAGGGTGGGTCGGTAAAGGGAAGGAAGCTGCCTGCCTGCCTTGCCATGCAAGGTTACGTCGTGTCTCCTACAGTGTTAATTTTCCATCATCACGCAAACAAATAACCCTTGCGTTATTCTCAATTCCAACAGTAGAGTAATACTTCAAAAGAAAAAAGAAGAAAGAAAAAAAAAAAAAACCATGTTTCCCCTTGATAATCCTTCCAACAGTCATCTGTGCGCAAGTCGTCCCTACACCTCTTGCCCCTTCAACTACTAAGTTAGTGTAGTAACTACTACTTACTTGGCCTTTGGGGGGGGGGGGGAAAAGGAATTCAATTCCCCAACCGACAGAGGCAGAGCTGAATAAAACAAAACAAAAAAAAAAGAATTTAAAAAAAAAAAGAGTTGAAAAAAAAAAAGACAATTCACAGTGACTTTATGCCCGACTCGCTCAGTGGCTCACTCGCCAAAATTTCCATCCTTCTCGCTCGCCACCGTCGCCGTAAACGCCTACAAGCTTCTCGACGCCCTCGGTTCCCTTGGCGTTGAGGAACATGTCCACGTCAATCTCCATGCCGCCATCTTCGTCCTCGTCCATTCCGTTCTTCAGCACTGCTGGCCACAGTATGCCAACGCCATCGCCGCCCAGCTTTACTTCGTATTTTCCAAAGTTTTCCTTCTCCAGTTGTTCCTCCACCTTTGCCGTTTTCCAATCGGGGACGTCCGGTCGCAGGAGGGAGATGGAGCAGCCGCCACCGCCGGCGCCCGTGAGTTTTGTCCATCCCACTTCCTCATGATCTACCAGCTCCCGAACCCTCTCCAGACGTGGATGTGACACGCCAAGCGCTGCCAACAAACCGTGATTGATGTTGATCAGCTCGCCAAGCTTCCTCAAGCTCTCCATTTCGGATCCGTCAAACCCATCGTGCGTGAAGACATCGACAGCAGAATTCGCAATGTTGTCCATGGCATCGAGGATCGATCCCAGCAGTTTGGGGTGCGCCACCTTGAGTTTCGCGACTTTGGCCACCTCGTGGGCCGTGGACTTGACCTGCCTCGTGTCGACTATAAGTAGTGGAAGTAGAGGAAAGTCCCATAGCGGGCGCACAGCGGGCGGTTTATCATGTTCTACTCTCTGGAACATGACAGCCTTGCCCTGTGTGGCGACCGTGTTGTCCACCCCGGAGGGATTGCCGTGGATGCACATCTCGTAGACAAAAGCCCATCGGTTGATGCGCTCGATCTGCAGCCTGGCCTCGTCCGGTGGTTGATCGGGATGCGGCCCCGACAGCGTGCGCAGCTGCGTGAGAAGAGCCGTTGACACACAGACTGCAATCGACGCGCTGCTTCCCAGACCTGCGCCGATGGGAACTGTCGATCGTAGCGTGTATAGGCATCCCGGAAAGGCTGGCGACCCAAGAGAGAGAAAAAGATAGAGGAATGCTCGTGTGGAATTTTTGTGTATGGTGCGGATGTTTTCTGGGCTGTCGGGGGACAACGCTTCCAGGTGCGGATCGAGCGCAGCAAGAAGCTCTGGATCGAGTTCGGTGACGAGAGAGTAATATGACTTCTTTTTGGACGGTTGTTGGAAAACATCCCACGGCAGCTGGTCAATGTTCCACGTATGAACAAAGTCGATGTCTGGGAACCGAAGGGTAACGGTCCGTTTTGACTTGGAAAGCGTGGTAACATGAAGGTACGATCGCAGGGAAATCGCAGCAGCGATGGCGGCCTAGTAGAAAGGGCAAGTTGGGGGTAATTAGCTGTTTTGTTCCGCATACTCCTCAAGGGGCAAACCCATAAACGAGAGAAGAAAAAAAGCGCGTGCGACAAGACCTACTTTCCCATAAACAACAGAGTGTTCACCAAACACAATGACCTTGCCCGGCGCAGAGACCATAAACGCCGGCGCCATTGGACTCGACTGCTTGCGATGGGCTCTCATGCGATGGCGCGAGGGTCCATCGACTTGGCCCTGAGGTGCAGAGTCGGCCATCTTGGAATGCTGAAGGAGTGTGAATTCACCTCTGGAAAGCGGGAACGACGACCTGGATGAGATAGTACGCCGCTGCCGAGAGGTGAAGACAGAGAGGGGACCTGACCTTGACTGTCAGACATTGGCTGGTCCCAAGTCGTCGGTCGTGGCAAGTTGACGTGCACGTTGGCATTTTGGGGGGGGGGGGGGGGGAGAGCGTCAACGTGCAGGATGCTGACAGGGGGGGTGTCGATCGATGGGCGCCTTTGCTGCCGCCCCGTCCCGGCTTGTTTCTACCGGGTGGAGAAGCAAATGGAGGCCGAGGCCGTGCGACGTGCGACAAATGGTGGTCATGTGCGACATGAGGTGGCAGGTGCGATGGATGTTGTTACTATGTACGAAACAATGCGCAGTCCGATCGGGCAGTCACCAACAACAAACTGGCAGGCGTCCCCCGTCCCCACCCAATGCAACGTGGATCGTGGATGCCAACTTCAGGCAAAGTGGCCTTCCAACACGATTTATCCTCGCAAGGTATGCCCATCCAAGCTGTTGCAACCATCATGGCTCCAGAAAATTTCATCTTGGCCTTTGCCATTTATTGCTTCTATTCAGGTCTGTTTCGTACAACAGTGTCTGTTTTTCACTTTCCGCCCGTCTTGCCTGTGGGGATGTAGAACAGGACAACCCTCTTGCCCTTAGCACCGGCCTCCCCGGGAGCCCAGTCCTCCAGACCCTTGTCAACTCTATAAAAGCCTCTTCGCTCGAGCTGGATAATATCGTCCTTCTTCAGCTTTCCGACGCCTCCGTCGCATACAGCATCGACGAGACTGAAAGTGTCGGGGTTCAAGAAGTCCTCCACGTTGTCATCTTCTTCCAGTTTGTCCTTGGTGATGAGGTAGTCGAAATCCCACAGCTCCGCTGGCACGGGCTCCAGACCCTCGGCAGACAACCAGGTGATCTTCTTGTCGGTCGACTTGAAGTCGCCCTTCAGGTTAAGCTCCAGGGTCATGGTCTTGATGGGGTCCTCGGAAGGAAGCTCACGGACAAAGGCGTTACCCCAACCCATGAGAGTAATCTCCTCGTCGATCTTGAAGCTCTTGGCGTCCTCCTGGTCAATCAGGATTTCAGAAGAGTAGACAACGTCCTTCATGCCGACGTCCGGGTTCTTGGGGTGCTTGGGGCGCTGCTCAGTAACCACGCCCGAGGGGACCTCGGCACCCGTGAGCTTGACCCTGACCATGTTTTCGCTCAACAGGGCTGTGTGCCGGGCAACCACAGGGTCGATCTCCTTCTTGTTGGCCGCCCAGAAGCTGGTCCAATCCATGGTGACAACGTTACGGCTGGGGCCTTGTCGAATGATAAAGTCTCGCAGCGCCGCCACGGTCATGCCACGACGTCGAACACCACGAACAGTGGGCATTCTTGGGTCGTCCCAGCCCCATACCTTGCCGGTATCCACAAGCTTAGCGAGCTTGCGCTTCGACAAGAAGGTTCTGATAAAGTTCATTCTGGAAAAGTCCCACATGTGCACCTGGCGAAGGCCCAGAGTGTCGAGGAACCATTGGTACTGAGGGTTGCGGTCCGTGTACTCAGTTGAACGCAGAGCGTGTGTGACACCTTCGTAGCTGTCGACAACGGGGCAGGCAAAATCATACATGGGGTACATGTTCCATTTGCGCCCGGTTCGGTGGTGAGAGTTCTCGACATTGCATCGGTAGATAACGGGGTCTCTCATGGCCTTGTTGGGATCATCAGCAGAAATCTTGGCTCGAATGCAGTGGGCTCGCCCCTCGTCGGAGGCCTTCTTCATCTCTTCAAAGATGCGCAAGGTTTCCTCGACAGATCGTTCACGGTGCTTGGATGGGATTCCGTCCATTCGCTGGGCGCGCATGGTCTCCTGATCGGTGTCGTCTGCGTATGCCTTGCCCATGGAGATGAGCTTTTTGCACATGTCGTAGAGATAGTCGAAGTAGTCCGAGGTATAGGTAAGCGCATCTGGCTTGATACCCATGAGAGCAAGATCCTCGACAATGGCATCCTGGAACTCCTCGCTCTCTTTTGCAGGATTGGTGTCGTCCAGTCGAAGTCGCATTTGACCCTTGTAGGCTATATGGCCGAAGTAGTCACTGAGAAGAGCCGCTTTGGCGTGACCGATGTGCAGGTAGCCTCTGCGGAAGGGTCAATATTTTTTTTTTTTTCCGTAACACAACTCGCACTATTTTCAATGCAGGACTCACGAGGGCTCTGGAAGAAATCGAGTGACAACGCCTTTCTCGGTGTCTTGAAGAGCAAGGTTGTAGTTGGCGCCGCCCTTGTTGGCGATGACCTTGCCCTTTCCAGCCTCCTCTTGAAGCTCAGGGTGCGTCTGTTCCAGGAATGTAAACCATCTCGTCAGGTTGGGCAGGCCATTTCTTCTGATAGACCCAATAGCTACTTTGTTGCTGCGAAGTGTTTGCCAAATCTTCTTCTCGAGATCTCCCAAGGTGTACCCCTCCAGGTACGTTCTCAGCGTCAGGTGTTTGTCAAGGTCGCGGAGCCGTGGCTCGATGGTGCGGAAGTCTCCAGAAAGATTGTCGGCGAGGACGGCGAGCTCTTCGTGCTTCATCTTGAATTATCTTTGTTCGCAAGCGAACAAATGCAAACAAGCCTGATGTCGAACGAGTGAGTCAGGCAACCGTTTTTTATCTTGTAGTGGGGGTTGGGTGATGGAGGGGTCGGTACTAGTAGTAGTACATATATATAGGGTCTGTTTATCCTGCACCCAGTTTCCCATATCACACAACTTGTGGCTGTGAGTGGCTGAAGACGGCCGTTACCGGCGTTCTGTAGTCATTTTACATGCTGCTGACAAGGCAAGACGAAGACTTATCTTTGATTACGTGTAGCGTGTAGCTTAGTGGTATATAGAAAGTCCGATGTCGGAAGCTGCCGGCCACTACCAGTCACAACCACAAGTTGGGTGCTGCAGGTCCAGGACACTAGACACTAGGTGTCTGAGCGGTTATCGATAAATCGAACAAACCTTGCGGAATACGTTTTAACGCCTAAATTACCAGGCACAACACCGGTGTGCTTTTGCGCGTGTCCGTGAAGCAATCCAAAGTTTCCAACAGGTATCGAGCGCGGCAAAAGGAACAATGACGGCAATCGACCGGTGCTTGGCCTCCACGGCCAGTCTGGGTATCGCCCAGATGGCCCGACCATTGCCCGTTTCAATACCACGTTTTCTCGCACCGGCGATCGTGCAGCAGCAAACTCGTCGAGCATCTGTTGTCCAGACGAAGAAAGTCAAGAAGCAGACCCTCCCCAAAGACTTCAAGCGCCCAAACCTGGACAAGAGACAATTTCCTCGGTTCTCACTCTGCGAAGCTATGCGGTATGCATGCATTCGACCTCTCACAGGAAGAGTCAACGCTCAAACGCTGTAGTCGACTACGATACTAACGAAACGTCCAGCGTCCTTCGAGCTGTCGAAGTTGGCCAACCACCTGCGTCGATCAAGTACGAAGTTCACATTAATCTCAAGACGGCGCGAAACGGTCCTGTCGTCAAAAACAGCATCCGACTTCCCCACCCGGTGCAAAGTGACTGGCAGATCGCCGTCATCTGTCCGGAGGGAAGCGCCATCGCGACTGCTGCGACTGCTGCGGGCGCCGTCGCCGTCGGCGAAGAAACGCTGTTCGAGGCCATTCGCAACGACAAGATCGAATTCGACCGACTCATCTGCCACGAGGCAAGCGAAAAGGCCCTCAACAAGGCCGGGTTGGGCAGGATCCTGGGACCCAAGGGCTTGATGCCCAGCGCGAGAATGAAGACCATCGTCAGCGACGTGACCAAATCTATCCGCGACTCAGCTGGAGCTGCTGACTACCGAGAGAGGCAGGGCGTTATCCGCATGGCCGTCGGCCAGCTCGGACATACCCCCGATCAGCTCAAGTCAAACATCCAGACGCTCCTGAAGAAGATCAAATCCGAATGCGCTGAAATTTCCGAGGAGGTTACGAAAGAAGTCCACGAGGTGATTCTGAGCACGACGAACGGTCCTGCTCTGAGCTTGAACGGCAACTTCCGCGAGAGTGAGGACGAGATAACCCCCGAGGCATTAAGCGGTGTCATGTAAGAAATTGGATTTAGGAGTCGGATGGCATACTGTACAATAGTCGTTTCATGACTGTGAATTTGTGTTTCTTCTGTGGGGATTCCCAGCGGAATAGAGGAAGAAGAAGAAGAAGAAGAAGAGGAAGAAGACGAAGAAGAAAAACTTCAGCTTAGCATGTTGTCAAATGAGCCATGTTTCGATTCTAAGCTCTATGTCTCTATCGAGTCATCGATTAGCTTCCTTTGAGGGATCTCACAGCCTCGCTTTGCGCGTCAAGCAAGCGATATATAGCCAAGAATTTCAAGATGGTGTCATGTCCCTTGACACCAGCGCCCCGCGCTTCCTTGAGCGCATTGCCCAGGTCTAGGAGCAGAGTATTGCGACACCTCGTCAACCGTTCCTCCAGTTTGACGACAAAAGGGTGGTCCTGGTCAAGAGATTCCTTGAGTGACATGGCATCGCTGCATTGCGTTGCCGACCGGAATAATCTCGCAGGCGAGCTCCCCGGGAAGCCCGCGGAATCACTGGCGTCCTCGTCGCCGGTGTCTGAATCCCACTCTCCTTCACCACCCGGCAGACTATCCATAGCCAGCCTCCTCTCCAGCATGGCCAATCTGTCGTCCAATTCCAGCATCTTCCTTCCTTCCTCGATGTGCACCCTCACGGTTCCCAGCTCGTGATTGAGCTTCCCCACCTCGTCTCTTCTCCTGACGACTTTGCCCCTGACCTCCTCTACCGCGCGACGGAACCCCAGCAGCGCGACTTTGACATCCTCTACTTTCTCGTCTCCGCCCTTGAGCTCCGAGCCCAAAGATAGAAACGAAGTGTAGTTCGAGTTGACCAGCTCGAGAAGCTCCGAGCTTATGACGGCGCTCCGCTCGCGAAGATCGGATCGCAGGTCTTCGAGGGTCTGGTGGCGGTGGGGCAGAGCCGATAGGTACGCAGCCGGGTCGAAGCCCGCGACGACAAAGTCCGATCGAGGAAGGGCCGCGGGAAACGGCAGAGAGGTGTCATCGTCGCCACTGTCTGAATAGTCGGATGGCGCGTTGTAGGGTGCTGATGTGGATATGGTGAGACGTTCTCGGGCCGCACCTAACGCGGGATGGGCCATTGTGTGGGCGCCACTCTGCAAAGAGCCGCCGTTTCTTCTCTTTTCGATGCTTTTTCAACTTGTATTTCCTGGTCTTGTGAATGGCGAGGCGAATAGCCGCTGCTAACCCTGTTCCATATGGAGATGTCCGCGATTACGCATGTTCCGAGTGTTCACCAGCAAGCTTGCGACAGCCAGCCCAGTTGGCGGCGCGCCTCTGCTCTGCCGTTCGAGGTTGCTGAATTGCATAACCCCGCTACTTGCATCACTGGAAGAAACTCTGGCCTGGTGGAGGCCGGCACAGTGCGCAACGAATCGAAGGGGGAGTCTGTGATTTAATCAATCGAATCTTATCAATCTATCCAGGGACCCCACCTTCTTCATGTAATTGCCCTTGGTGCCCCTGGCCTGCAAGACAAAGCTCTTAGTACTATGTAGGTAAGTTATGAGTTATCCGTTCCCCAGTTCCGATTTTAGTGATTTTTCACATCCTCCAAACCCCGCGCCTCATCGAGTAGGACTGCACAACTCCGGAAACCAGCCTCTATGACTCGCCTTTCCAGCCCGAGCCGACAGTCCGACACCGTATCTTTTGCTAAAGAAATTCATCCAGGAGATTCCTCTCGTCTGGTTTGGGATTGCGCACAGTCTGTCGGAAACACTCTGCGTCGCGCTTGACGCCTCAATTCCGCACAAAGCAGCGAATCACCACGATTCAACAGCGAGCAAAAGTCAATTCAATACCGGCTATCTATTTCATCAACACAGTCTTGTATGAAATCTTCCCTGTGGCCTCGAATCGACATTTTTGCCATTTCCATTGCTCTTGAACGGAATATTGGATTGATCATCCCCCATTTTTCTCTTATCTGATCCTACACAAGAAGGGGGGGGGGGGGGGGGGGGGGGGGGGGGGGGGGGGGGGGGGGGGGGGGGGGGGGGGGGGGGGGGGGGG
>JABAEC010000043.1:0-38325 GCA_013435705.1 Claviceps paspali
TGTGTTGGCCACGGGCTCTCGGAATGCATTTCGTACAACTCCTGTTGGGTGTTTGGTGGGGGCGTTGTGTGCGGTGGGCTCCCCCCCCCCCCCCCCCGGCAGAAGATGACTTAATTGGTTTTTTTGTCCCCCCCCCCCCTCCCGGATTATAAAAAGCAAAGCAAAAAAACAAAAAAAACACTGTATAATACGGTCATTGTGAAAGTATGTCCGGGGGTATGTCTTCTCAACGAATTCTATCTCCCCCCCAATCCCTGTAAACATGATTTCACAAGCAGGGAATTGTTTTTTTTTTATAGAGCCCCCCCCAAATCCCAAAAGATATACAAAACTGCACACATAACCACCTCAATGCGTATTTGTGAATTCCTCGCAAAGCGCTTGCCCGTCTATTCACCAGAGGTCCGCGGCAAGACTACCACAGACGCCTTGTATCATCTATCGCGTGTGAATGTTCCCTTCTGTCCCCGCGAGCAGCGAGTATACCAGTGTAGAGTGGAGGTATGCGGGCTCTCTTTCCACGCCTGTCAGCGCAGCCTTTATCGTTTCAGAAGAGCCATGTGATGGATGGGTGGAAGGTCATGAATCTATCTACACAGTAGTGCGCCGTTCGTCCGATCTTGTCGCAGCATTCGTTCTCGCGAGGAACGCATGGGGGAAAAAGACCGCGGCTCTGAGAAGGTGGATGTAGTGGCATCCGGGGAACGCAAGCACGTGGGTCAATCGTTCATCATCTTGGTTCGTACGTCTATAGGTCCATCATCCCGCAATATTTTATATTTTTACCCCCGAAGACTAGTAGTAGCCTCTTCTCACATCCCCAAAGGGGAAACGCTCTCTAAGAATGATATTACATCGTACGTCATAATCATGACATCATTTCGCCAACAAGCTGAGAATAATAATAAAACAAAAGAATAAAAATAGAAACTGAGGGGCTGTGCCCCCAAACAACAACAACAAAAAAAAACAAAAACAACAGCAACCGCATTTTATACATATCCTTGCAGAAAATTGATCAAGTTTTGGAACCGAAGCTCCTAGCGTGGACTTCATGGAAAATTGAAGCCAGGAGGGACACAATAGATACTGCCACTGGACTCATTCGATTTGCACACTTTTCTGTCGCCGCAGCTGCCACCGTACTATATTGATCAAAGAAACACATTAGTTAGCCATGGTTCATCAGAAAATAGTTGACTTTACCTCATTCTTTCTGTGAAAAAAACAGAGAACAAGAAATAATACGTACCTCCCAGCTTCCAGATTCGTCGCAAACTTTCCAGCCCTGACTAGAGGAACTGGTGATGCATTCGAATGAGCCCGGTTTACAGGAACCTGAGACCGGCGTTTCGGCAGAATTGACGGAGGAAGTTTTTGTGGATGTCGATGGAGTGAGCGTAGACGTGCTGTGTCTGGTCATGCTGAAAGTTGAGGTACTGAATGACTTCGTCGTCGAGATGAGAGGACTTGACGTTGCTTCCGAGGGAGTGAGTACGGTCCGTAAGGAACTAGATGAGACTGTGGACGGGCCGTTCGATGAAACGGGAGACGAGACAGTGGGTGGCATCGAGTTGGAAGACGAGGCAGTGGTTGGCATCGAGTTGGAAGAATTCAAAGGCCTGTCAGACACCAAGGATGGATTGTTGGAAGAGGCACCGCATTTGCCGACAGGAGGCGCCGTGTTCTCCGTCTTCAAATCCACATCTGGCCCAGGATCCGGAAACAGGACGTCTTTTCCCTCGACGGTACTACAGCCGTTTCCGATGTTGGCCACAAACATAGCCGGGCTTTGTCTGATTGTCGAGCCATTCCCTCGCTTCTTCTTCCTTTTGTCGCTGCCGTCACCTTGCACATCGATGACGGCACAGTCCATGTACATCTCCCGATTTCCAATCTGATTGAACCACGTCCATGCCAAGAGCATCTCCCCGAGGGGCGTGTCCTCCGGTAATGTGAAATCATACGTGGAGTCGCCCATGATGGGGCAGTTGCCGATGTAAGAGTGTATGGCTTTCCAGGAGGCGCCCTGGTCGAAGGACAGAGAGACCTGGCAGCTGCCTCCTCCGTGAGGCGTGCTGCCGCTAATGGTCATGCTGTACGACTTGCCGGGCGTCCATTTCGCCACGGGCTGGCCCTGAGACGTGCCCAGAACCTGATGGTGGTTTTTGCAGGGAAAGTTGCTGCCATCAGAGCGGAGGGGCGTGGTCATTTCGTAATCTGGTGCTGTGGTGTATTTGTTGAACTTGGAGAGGAGAGGAGGAGGGCTGGACATTTGCATGTGGGCATTTCCGGAAAATGCGAGGGAGAGAACCACGAGAACAGGCGGACGCAACGTCTTCATGATGTATGATGCGATGTTAGACGAGGCAAAATGCTGGGTGTTGAGTCTGGTCGTGATCCAAAATTGATGGAATAATTGTAAGGTTGGTGGTCAGAAACGAGGATGAATGAGCACCTGCGAGACAAGACTTGGCAAGACAAAACATGTATTTATGCGGAAACTGATCGATGTCTCCAAGAAGCCATGATTACTCGTTGAACGTCATCCCAAGCCATGATTTACCGCTCTCCATTCCTCGGGAAGGATGGAGAGATGGTGTCAAAAGACCATCACACGTTTTTGGCCCCGATGCGCTATTCCTGGCGGATGACGTTGTCTCGGCTATTATGGAAGGCGCAGGCACAGAAAAAAGGGGGGGGGGATAAAATTCTTCATGTCAGCGGGTGATGATGGCGAATCTTCTTCTTTGTGAAAGAAAGGCGGCTTTGCGACAATCCGTGACTGGCGCGGATCGGCTCCGTTCCATCTGGGTGTTGGGGAATGTCTTGCCAGCCATCTTGTGCTACCACTACACTAGTTGGCATGTTGTGTGTTGTGTGTGCTTGGGCAAGACAACCAGCCTCTTGCGAGACAGACGCTGTCTCGGGTTGGGAACAAAAATAAGGAAGGGGAAGGGGGGGTTTTTTTTTTGAAAAAAAAAAGAAAAAAAAAAAAAGAAAAAGAGAACGATGCCTAGCAGGACAGGATCTTCATGGACGCGCTTTGTTTTCCTTACCCCCGCGTGGCAAGTGCATGGTGGTAGCTCCTTCCCATGCAGGGACTCCCGGAGCTACTCCCCGCACCCAACCCTTCCCACTTCGCCCGTCTCGGGTCCCACACGCAGCTCAACTTCAACTCCTACATACTAGTAGTATATCATCTGCACGTCAGTAGCGTACTCTGATCACCTCGTATGGATTTTCCATGACGGGCCACGTTTTTATCTGCGCCATCTCCTTTTCATCGTCACGTTCCTAAGAGGCAAATCAACACACAAAGACATTCATCATACACCGGATACCCTTCTCTCTCGGGCTCGGCCTCTCCCCATGATCCTGCGTCGCAGGCGGGGAAGATAGTCAACTCGGAGACGCGAAGCCCCGCTCATCATGGCCAATAATGGCAATGCCACCGCAGCGGCCGGTGCCATAGTCCCAGCCCAGGTCGGATTTCTCGCCATCTTCAACCCTTGTCTTGGCAACACGGACGACACTATCAACGACCAGATCGTCTACTATGCTTCGGATACCACGCAGCGCGAGGGCAAAAAGAAGAGGCGCACACGCGGGCGCCCCACAGATGCCATTTCACAGGAGGAGAGGAATGAGCGGCTGAGGCAGATTGGCCTTGCGCAGGGCATCATCAACTTCAGTCGCGGATTCGCTGATGGCGGATCGCTGGATTCCGTCGACACGGAGAAGAGCCGCGTCGTCACGCATGAGCTGGAGCCAGGCTGGTGGCTTCTCGCTGTAAGTTGGATGCCCGTAGCGGGATATGTCTCACACTTTGGCCTCAACCCTGGACTTGGACGGGACCGAGTGGGGAGACAGGACAGAGAGACGAACGACCTTTCAGGTCATTTTTGCTTCTTCGATTCTTCGGGACGACAAAGCTGCTGACTGACCACGTAGAGCATCGACTTCACCAAAGTCCCACTACCCCCGCGCTTGCCCGTCAAAACCGTGGAGGAGCAGGAAGAGAAATACGAATTCTCGAGCAGAGAGCTCAAGCCTGCCGCTCTCCTTCTGCAGGACTTGCTGCGCGCGCACAGCATCTTTCTCATGCACCACGATACGTCGCTCAGCGCCCTGTATGTTCGAAAAAGACGCAGCAAATTTGTATCCGCCATCACCCGATACTGGGACCTGTTCCTCTCGACGTGGAACGTCATGCTACACGGGAATCCCGTGCGCAGCATCTTTGGCGGCATCAACGTCGCGATCTCGGGGGAGCTTGGCATCGGCGTCGGCGAAGAGCAACGTGGAAGCGGCGAGCGCGAGGTCCTGGAGGGCCTAGTTGGAAGGATAGAGGGCCTGGTCGATCTGGTCGTGTCCAAATTTGGGACCGACGAAGAAACAGACGATGCCCTGAGACCACACAGAGACCAAGCTGGGTCGTCGCCGCGATGGCTTGGCATGGGCGAGGAGCCCGCCGCCGAGGATGGGGCGATATTCCTGGGGGTTGGCGCGCTGAGCAGAAAGTCGCTGAGAGACGTGGCGCACTGGATGGAGGACCTTTACCAATGGGGCGACCATGCGTACGGTGTGATTGAGAGCCCAACGTCCACGAGGAAGGGGCGTGGCCGGCGGCCTAACAAGTCTGTGGACGAGACGCCGTCTGCGACAGCGACGCGGAAAGCCGAGGGCAAGGCGAGCGAGCCGAGCGAGAAGCTCTTGAAAGACAAGGTCGAGACGGAGCGACATGCTGAAGAGCCGCAACAGCAGCCGGAGGCCGCTCGTGTCGAACAAGACCCAGGGCCGCTCCCAGCGGCAGCACAAGCCGACTCACCGACCAACGTAGAAACGTCGGGGGGGGCGGTCACAACAGGAGTTCAAGACGGGAAGCTAGACAAAATGCTCGGCTATATGAAGCTAGGCTATGGCTCTTACTGGACCATGCCGGGAATATCTCAGCCGAGCACCTCCAACACGAACACTGCCAGCGCTCCTCGCCCGTCCTCGACCACAAGCATATCCACGACCAAGTCTAAGCCCTCTCAGGAAGCAACATCATCGCCGCGATCACAGAGGCTCGGTACCCATCTCCCTCGGCGTAACTCCTCCGAGAGCCGGGGTCACTACCTCATCGGGCTCAAAGGCCCTATCGACGAAGACGCCTGCTCCGACTCCTCCACCTCCTCCTCAGGTGCCAACCTCCGCACCGTACTCCGCACAGTCAACGTCGAGCTCGAGCATAAGCCATCCACGTGGCCCGACGCCGCCATGGTCCACGACTTCCAACACTGGGCCGACAGCGGGCTGACGCAGCACCAAGTAGCAGGCGACAAGATGCTCATCCACGACGTCAACAAGTCGGAGAAGCTCCGCGCCGTAGTCTACGCCAACCGGCCCTTCATCTTCACGTTCTTGTTCCACTTGCACACCGATTCCCTGGCTTGGCACCCGCTCTACCGATCCCTACACTACCAGCTCTCTCCGCTGCGAAAGCCTCTGCTCGCAAGCACCGCCTACCGCCCCCATGCAGCGGGCTCGCAGCCAACCTCATCCTCCTCAGCCAGCGCCGGCGCCCACTCGATATACAGCCTCGTGTGGGATCCGCGGGCCATGACGGTTCACTCCACCATCCCCAGCATCCCCACGTCTGCCGCCAGCGCGGCCTGGTCCCGCGCCGACGCCCTCAGCTCGCACCTTCATCTCCTCGCAGTGCACGCTCTCACGAGACGCAAGCACGCCGACCTGGAGAGGTCCCAGAAGACGAACCGGGGCTGGTGGATTGTGTGGACGAGACTGTTGGACAGGACTGCCGTCTCCCCTCAACAGGGGCGCGAGGAACGCCACTCCGTCCAAGATGGGGCGTCCGGCGCCGCCGCCGATGAGTTTGAAGAAAACACAGCCAGCGGAGGCGAAGACGAAACGACGGCCCCAGACCAACACCGCGTCACCAAGGAGATCCTGCTTCTCAGACGCGCGAGTGACCATGCTGGATTCAGGAGCATCACGGCGGGGGATGTCCGGGATGGCGCAGGGGGAGCTACCAGGTTGGTGCAGGGCATCGGCGTCGATACGACGAGGTACGTGGAGGAGCTCTTGAGCTTTCTGTAAAAATCGGTCGAACAAAGTGTCATCTGGGCCCGTTTGCCGCCTTTACCTCCCGCGGTAGCCAGGACAACGCCGCCATGTACCATGTACATGCACGTAGTACAGCAAAACCATGTTGAGGATGCTGTGACGCCTCCTACCAATTTACATATTGCACGCCAATTAAAGGGGTCACTCGCGCAAAACACTTCTACAGTTTAGTTTTCCCTTCTTCTTCTGGATGCTACCCAGGTGTTTATTTCCCAGAATTGTTCCTCCTGGCTACCCGACAAGATCGGAGGACATTGAAGGTTTAAGGGGGAAAAAAAAAAGTAAATTGTGGTCACTCAACAGGGAATATGCAAAAAGGACCAATATGTACACAGAATAACGGAGCAAGACAAAAGAAAAGAAAAGGAAAGGATGTCTGCCCCGAATCATGAAAAAGTCGTTCTGCTAGCATGCCTTTGGGCTCCCTAGCATTCGTCGTTACGGGACCGAGAGGTCAAATTTGCGTTGTGCACAGCACAGACAGGGGGATGGGGGACCGGCCCTTGGAAACCTTGAGCGCGGCTAGGCTAGTTAAAGGACCAAGTGATGGGCATACGTCCGGTCTCAAGGCCGCCGTAAAGCTCCTTGTACACCTTTTCACTGACATCGAGATCCTCCTCCTTACATCCCATGCACTTGTCGCGAACGGTGGCGGTGGTGGACTTGCCATTGCCGTAGATGGTGACCGTCTTGCCGCACATGGGGTTGCCGTTGGACTGTGTGCCCATCATGAGGTGGGAAAGGGCGACAATGTTTGAGGTGTTGTCTTTGCCCGTGTCGTCCTCGCCACATGCGCCCATGCCGACGGCATAGTAGGTTAGGTCACCCTTGTGGTTTCCGGAGCTGGACGCGGAAGAGCTGCCGCCGCTGCCGCCGCTGCCGCCGCCGCCGCCCTGCACAGACACCGGTGCAGGCGCAGGCGCATAAGGAGCAGCGGCAGAAGAAGAAGCGGCTGGAGGGTTCTCTGGCTTGGGGGCTGCAGGAGGAGGCGGCGACGACGGCGAGGGCTGTGGAGCAACATAGGCAAAGCTGGAAGAGGTGGATGCGGGAGGAGGAGGAGGAGGAGGAGGAGGAGGAGGAGGAGGCGCAACAGCAGGCGCAGTGGAAGAAGCAGCAGGAGGTGGTGGAGGAGGAGGCAGGTATGCAGGCGAAGACGTGGTGGGAGCCGGCGGAGGAGGCGGCGGCGCATACGTCTCCATGTTGGCCTGGGGCGTCGTGGACGAACTGCTCGTCGTGGTTGGGGCAGAATCCTGGCCAGGCGTGATCCAGTAGGTGGTGGTGGCGTCGATGACCTCGGTAACGTATTCAATCTCAGTCACCCACTGGGTTTCGACGACAACGTCACGAGGGACGACATGACGGACAGCGTGCATACGCCGGTGCTTCCCGTGGAATGGCTGGGCGGTGGCCGCAGCAGCAATGGCCACAGCCGTGATGGTAGTAGAGACTCTCATGATGGTACTGGTGGTACTGTTGTTCCTTGTACCTTTTCCGAATGAACACAATGTGCGAATGCCGAGGTCGTCGTAGAGACAAAGCCGATGTTGATGCTGTTGATGTGTTCCGCTATGTATATCTCCTATATATATAGATATACGATATATGATATATACGCAAGGTGCTGTATAGAAAGAATGCTCAAGCGGGCTTGATTGAGTTTGTTATGATCGCGCCGGTGATAGCAGCGGCGTACTAGGCCAGGGTTCAGGAGAACAACACGGCCGAGGCGAAGGAGTGTTTGTTGGGGGGAAAAAAAGCGATGGGGAGCCCTGCCCGTGGTGTGCGAAAGCAATCAAGACGGGGGAAGAAGGAAAGAAGAAGAAGAAGAAGAAAAAGCCAGCGAGAGACCTCAGGCCGTCGGGATGAAGGAAAGTGATTTGAGTGACTGGAGACAAAGAGAGAGAAACGACATCCAACCTGGGCGAGGGGAGCGACGGGGATAATAAAGACAAAGAAAGACGGCACGGGGCAGAGGCAGAGGCAGACGAGAGGAGATGGGAAAACCTGGTTTGCTTGGCCTGCTTGGCCTGCTTGGCCTACTCTGCTTGGTCAGGCACAGCCGCTGCTGCAGCATGCCGCCCGTCAGCCGTCAGCGCGTGAAGCTGGATGCTGAGAGGGCCTTGGCACTCCAGTTGGGGTCGGGGATTACCCAAAAACGTCCGGCCGACGGGGGGGGGCAGCGAAGACCAGTGCGCCACCGTGCCAGGTGCCAGGCCAGGGGTCGGGCCATTTCATACTCGGCAAGAGCTGCGGCAAGGGGGGGGGATGTGGGATCTGGGATCTGGGATGTGCATCTCGTCCTTTCTTTCTTTCTTTCTTTCTTTTTTCTCCCCGCCCTGCTGCCAGCTGCCAGCTGGCGGTCAATGGTGGCTGCTGGCGGCCTTCCGCTGCGCGCACGACGCCACGACTCGCGACAGCCCACTTGAGAAGCAACTTGGCAAGCTCTTTCTTTCCTTTTGCTTTCCTTTCTGCCTTCTGCCTTCTGCCCACCAGTGTCACCTTGGGCTTCGCCGAACCAGACAAACATCTCCACCCACGCACACATACACACACATACACACACACACACACACACACCGCCAGCGCCGTTTGACGTTGGAGCGACCCAAGGGGGCAGAGGGAAAAAAAAAAAAAAAAAAAGCTCGTAGTTGCAGCAGCCTGTGCGCCCTTGGAAGGTCTGTGCCGCAAGGCAGGAGCCCCCCCCCCCCACCCCTGCATCGAGCGCGGCAGCGTCTCATTGGCTGTCCGTCGCACACCCCATGCAACGTCGGCGTTGTTGGCATCGCTCGGTCCACCGTTGGCTTCCGGGCTGCTCTGCAAAGGCTTGCTCACTGCTCAGGCACCTGGACGCGGGCCAATAGCGCGCTATACGTACCTGGGAAAGGGGAAACGGGAGGGGCCCGGTTCTGAGCTCTCACTTGTCACCACCAAAAAAAGCAGCAGCACGTCGACCCGTTTTTTTCCCTGTTTCTATTCTAGCTTCCCCTCTGGTGCTCTGGTGCCGGCCGGTGAAAAGCCGTGCTGCTTGACAAGGTATATCGCTAAGAATTTCTCCGTACGGAAAAAAATGGGGAAGGGGGGGGGGGGGGGTTGTTCTTTTTATTCATTCATCTACTACGTAGTATCTTCCATCATGTCGCTTCGCCTTCATTCCTAGTAGCAAGGACCTTCATTGTGTTGGCAACTCTGTCTCTGTCAATGCGTTCTCATTCAAGGCCGGACAATGGCATCGTTTCATCTTTGAGGGAATGGGCTCAAGCTCTCCTCCCACGTCAGGCCTCTGTCAGCCTTGATGACCTCCGATGCACGCACTCTGCAGTCTGCGTCTCCAAGAAGACCCTCCCAGGCTACTTGCCAAGTACTAGTAGTATCCGCCTACTACTAGTACCTACTACTACGCCTACTACTACGTAGTACTAGTAGTGCTAGTAGTAGTACCTACCTCCTATCCGCGACCAGGCTGGGTAAGTAGTAGGCAGGTAGCTGCTAGGCAGGTCGGCAGACAGGACATGATCGTCCTGTTGTAGTACTGTGGCACAATCAAGTGCGCAATACAGAACGTGTTCTGCTCGAAGGGCTGCATGTCTACTAATATCTGATGTTTGATGTTGCATCCCCAACTGGCCTCGTGCCCGTGCTGTCTGATATGCTGCATGACCGACAATGTCGCTCATCCAGCGATACAAGTCGGTCGGATCGCAGCAGCTGGCAGCCGCCCGCCGTTGCTTGTTTCTGTAGTCAAGCACGATCTCGCCGCTGCGCAAGTCGAACTGCATGAGCCATCATGCTTTTGCCCGCATCGACCGCCAGCCCGTCGAGCGTGCAGGACATGCGCCGGCGAATGGATGAGTCCCCGCGTGCAGCCTCACGCGCCCGACACGGCGACACCTGATCAGATCGACCCCTGGTTGTGCCGCATTGCCTGCTTTTGTCGTACGTATTCCATTTGTCGCCACAGACGAGCCTGTGCCTCCCACTAGTCCACGACTGACTCGGTAGTAATGTGTGAAAGGGAAACTGAGTCTGAGTCTTCGCGTCATCAACAACTGTATAGAACTCCCCTACCCTACCTGGTTGGCCGCTCTGTATTGAGGCAAGGATGAGACGTGGAGGAAAAAAGAGAGAGAGGAAAAGTCCATCATCACCACTCACTCCCATGCTGTGTGGATGCATACACCCGTGTCAAAGAAACATCATGTAAGCGACGGAGGCTTCATAACCATTGGGATTTTCTTATTCTATTCCTTCTTTGGCACTGATGATGAGCTGTCGTGACGCGAATTGTCTCCGGACATCATGCTGACAGTCGTCTGGAGCATTCCTTTCATCAACTCTTGTGCACCTGGTCGCATCCAGTACAGCTTGCGTTTTCATCGCCGCCTTGGATGTTCCCCGCAGCGGGAACACGCGTCTGTCCCTCGTTGGTTTTTCTTCGAAAAGAAAAGAGGAACAACGCCTGGCGTTGAAACACTGGCTTGTCATGGTCAAAAAGCTCCTCCACCACGAATGCCTTCTTTGCCAACCTGACGAATTGCATGTCGGCTCTTCTGCGCTTCTTGAAGCAGAAATATACAATTGCCTCTTCGTTCAATTCAAACAGATCATGTAGTGTCTGCATGAGAAGAGGGAAGGCTGGCTCGAAATAGACACATTCTGCCGCGATAATGACATTGGGCTTCTGTGATACAACGAGTTCAGGAAGACTTTCACCCCTATAATAATAATAATAAAAAAAGGGGGGGGGGGGATAGCACGTGTGTCAGTCAGTCAAATTTGAATCAAAACATAAAACCAACATGTTGAATCTCTCTGCTTGGAGGACAACGCCCACGGCGCATGGCGTGGCGTAGCAACATACCAATTTAAAACCAGCGCCTTGGCTCTGCTCTCCAGTTTGTTCAAGCGGATATTCGTGTTCATCAGCTCAAGCATTTCCGCCTGGTCTGTCACCAAGAGCCTGGCGTTACCGCCACATCCGAGCGCCACAGCTAAGCCCACTAGTCCGCCTCCAGCACCGAGCTCCAGTCTGCAATTTTCTTGGGTCAGCCCGATATGTCATGTTCAAGGAACCATTTTGTCATCACCAAACTCTCCGAATCTGCATCAAAGAGCGGGACTTACATCCTGGCATTTCGCATCTGCTCTCTGTGGTATCGCAGCAGGTGTTTCCCAAGCACTAGCCCCGCTGGCCAGGTTTGGCCGCCGCATCCTGTCCTGACATCTTCATGATATTCCAGAGGCGTGCTGAGTTGACCGTCAAAATCAATGTGCGCATTTCCCGCCTGCTTCAGGTCGGGCAAAGGCGTCAACTCTTCACTCACTGCGAGCGGATTGAGCGGCGGTGAAGGTGATCGGTTCATCGTGCGTGGCAAGACGCGGTGAATTGGCTTCAATTTGTTTTCGTCTTCGTCTCGGAAAAGTCTAGCTCCTCGATTACGTCCAGTACTTTCAGAGGTTGCAGTTGCAATTCAGAGATGATTGCATTTTCTCAAAGCTGTCAATGCGACTGATACCCTGCTGATATCGGCTCGGGCAGGGTCGGCCTCATTTGCAGAGGAGAAAAGAAAAGAAAAGTAAAGTAAATGGGTAAAACGGGTAAAATGGGCAGATGGGAAACATGGAGCCGCGAGATTCTACTATGTACACTCACTCACTCCAAGGGAAGGGGCAACCCACAAACAATCACTGTCGAATGTCGAGCAACCTCCCCGCCAACCCGCCTTATCTGTTATCTCCCTTATCCACCAGGTCAAGTTTCCTGCACAAATTCGTGCGAGAGTAAAAGTGAGCTTTTGGACTTAAAACATGATCCCTTCCATCATTGAACTATCCATGCACCATGCATATAGTACGGTGATATTCCCCTCGTGCCGGAACTCAATTCACTAGCCATGAAGTTCACTGACTGAGTCTAGTGAAACCAGTGGGCTAGGGCACCAAATGGTGGAAATAGATGACATTTTATTGCAGTTGCATACGAATTTACGCATCGTCCGCGTCGCTAGGCATACAGAACATACAGAACCAACCGGGTCTTCGTCCGACCGACCCGGCCATGTCGGTTTATTGAACCACCACGACCAAGAAACCCTTTCAAAGCATGCCTCAACGCGCTCATTTATTGAAGATTGGATTTTCCCTGCGGTCCACTCAAGCCCTTCAGGAGCCCACTTGACTTGACACAACGCGTTGGGATATCCTCCCTCCCTTGGTAGATGCCGCAGACTGCGAGCTACAAGCTATTTGCCACACCTCGGCACAGAAGAAGAAGCTGAAACTGTGCTTGAAGACCTTTTTACTTGATCAGGCCGTATCGGCATCTTCGATCCATTCATAGGACAGGCTGGTGAACTGGGATGTACTTTTCTGTTTTGTCGTCGCGATGCAACTTCGCAAGTGTCTCACCATCGTCACTGGCCAGAATCATATTCGCGACCTCGGCGGGGCCCGTTGTCAGGAATGCTGCGGTCCAATATGGCCAGCCCTTGGTGTCTGTCCCTCTGAAACTATCCTTTCAAGACACTGCGCCTCTTGTCGCAATGAGCCGCTGCGCGTATCCTCTCCATTAACGCGTCGCGCTTCAAATGGACCTTTGGCCCTTACAACAACCCCAAGGATGGACTCTGTGAGGAATGGAAAGGGCAGTAGCTCTACTTCCGAGGATCTGAATGAAATATGGCTGTTGCGAGGATTGCCCCGCGTCACGTCTGGTGATTGCCTCCAACCCATCTTGCCCTTCACTTCGTCGATTTCCTCTTTTTTTTTTGTCCTTTCTCCCGAAATCTCATTGTTTCCCCTTGTTCTCTATTTTTGCCGAGACAGCAGATTGTCGGTGGTATATGGCTTTTGTGAAGCAAGATCGCTCGTCAAGAAAGCTCCAAAACGACGTCTCTCGAGAGCGGCTATCGAAATTCGTGGTTCGTGATGCCCTCGCTGCTGGCGGTCGTGGCGTTGTTGCCTCTCGCCCAGCTAGCAAACAGCCAACCCACCATTTCTTTCCCCTTCAACGCGCAGCTTCCGCTTGCTGCCAGAATAGACGAGTTCTTCTCCTACTCTTTTTCGCCATATACTTTCCAGTCCGATGCAAATATCTCCTACTCACTCGGCAATCATCCCAACTGGTTGTCCATCGATAGCGAGAGAAGACGTCTGTTTGGTACTCCGACGGATGAGGACGTCCCCCCAGGAGAAGTAGTCGGGCAGACGGTCGATCTCATCGCGACAGACGACAAAGGCTCCATTTCCATGAATGCGACTGTTGTGGTTTCGCGTGATCCAGCTCCTCGAGTCCAGATTCCTCTCGAGAAACAAATACAAAATTTCGGCAATTTTTCTGCTCCGTCCTCCATCTTGTCATACCCGTCCACGAGTTTCAGTTTCTCATTCGACCGAAGCACATTTGGAAAGTCTGGCTTGAATTACTATGCCGTCTGTGGAGACAGCAGCCCTTTACCAGCATGGATCCAATTCGATGCGTCGTCCTTGACCTTCAGCGGACAGACGCCACCCCTTGAATCTCTCATTCAGCCGCCCCATGCGTTCGACTTCAGTCTAGTTGCGTCGGATATTATAGGCTTTTCCGCCTCGTCGCTTACATTCTCAATTGTGGTTGGGAGCCATAAGCTCACGACTGATGTCCCAATCGTCGTGCTCAACGCGACCCATGGCTCGGAGGTGATTTATGACGGCTTGGAGGATGGAATCAAGCTTGATGGCAATCGAGTTGCTCCAAGTGAGTTGACAGTGGACGTCAAGGGCTTGCCAAGTTGGCTCTCATTTGACAAAACCTCGTGGAAACTTCACGGCATCCCAAGGAATGGGGATCGCGCGGCCAACTTCACCGTGGCATTCAAGGACAACTTTTCAGACAACCTGGATGTTCTCATAGTTGTCAACGTCGCAACCGGTCTATTTCAGTCGACGATTGAGGACCTTCAAGTCCGGCCCGGGAGCGAACTTGGACTTGATCTTGCCAAATATTTCAGGAACCCCAGCGATGTTCTTGTCACAGTGTCTACCGACCCAAACCAACGTTGGCTCGAGCTGAAAGGCCTCAAGCTGTCTGGCCGAGTGCCAAAGTCGTCAAAAGGAAGTTTCAAGCTGTTCTTGAAAGCATCTTCCACGAGCTCCAGTCTTGCAGAGGATGAAACGGTCAACGTCAGTTTCCTCACGGTCGACGGTGCCACAACCACAGGGACTCCCACTTCTACTGCCGGATTCAGTGCCACGTCGTCGGCTTCTGCCTCTGTTACCGAAACGGGCGATATTGCCGTCGATGAGGCTCAGAAGCAGTCGGCTCATCTCAGCACCGGTCAAATACTTGCGGCCACAATTATCCCTGTAATGTTTGTGGCTGCTGTGCTCTTGATCCTCGTGTGCTTTTTCCGGCGACGTCGCGGCAAAAGCAACTACCTAGGCAGCAGCTATCGCTCCAACATCTCCTACCCTGCTCCGAGCTCTCTTGGAGTCAACGGGTCTGTTCCTTCGATGCGAGAGGCGGCCTCTAGAGGTGGCGGTGACCTTACGCTGACAAATACACTGGCTTCGAAACCGACGAAGGCCTCATCCGTCAATGACGATTCGGATATTTTGTCTAGGCGAAGGAGCTCAGAAACACTTGGCGACCTGTCCACTTCTGATATGCCACACAGCGCGATGGTGGATGCGGCGCGCATAACCACCATTCGCAACGTCAGCAATGTGAACAGCGAGGATGGAAGACAGTCCTGGGTGACGGTGGAGGGAGGCAACGGTGGCCTCGCAGAAAGCGACAGATCGTCCCAGAGTCAGCGGTCTGACATGACGTATCCGGAGTCGACCCGCCAAGCACTCCCCGGGCTAGACTATGCTTCTTATAAGAGGGACCAGGGTCTGAAGATAACCCTCCCGCCTCTTGGAGAACTTCCCAGCTTGCAGCCAACTCCTCTTTTCGCATACAAGTCAAGTCGGCCCCCTCGGTCGCTCGACAGCGCCGACAGGCAGTCGGGCGTCACATCTAGCTCTGCTGCTCTGCCGCACTCGAACGAAGACGCCAGTTTCGCCTCCGAGCCCCTCACCCGATGGGACACGTCTTCCACGGCCAGAGAACCCTGGGATCCCAACTGGGTGACCTTGGCGGAAAGCGAGGCCAGTGGGAGCGCCGCACCGGAACTAAAGAGACCGGCCGCGGCGGCGCTCGAGGCTTCAAGAGACGTCGGTTCATCGAGCGACAAGAGCATCGCAACAGATATCTCCTTCGCATCGTCCGAGAACTGGAAAATCCTAGGCCCGCGTAGTCCGACCAAAACCGAACACTCGTGCAAGGACCTCAACGATGAGTCGCCCTACCACCCCTCACGACCAGGCACAGCGAATGCCGGCGGGGGGTCGGACGAAGATAGAGCCGCCAACTCGGAGTTGGCGTCGGCCCCTCACCGGAGAGGCCATGCTCGCTCACCGCTCACGCCTCAGCAGTTGGGGCCGTCGGAAGCTAGCACGCCAAAGGGCGGCGTGAGCGAGCAAGACGTTCACATGTCAGGCGGGAGGGGACATGGCGCAGACGACGACAACGACTGGATACGAGACCATTCGGGAATAGTGTCTGAAGGGAGCTTCACGGCATTTTTGTGAGGGGTTTTGAATGTAATGTACGTTGTGGAAATTTCCTTTCCTTTCCCCCTTGCACCGAATAAGAATATACAATAAGAGGGGGGGCGAAAGAGAGCAGAAGGGAACCGGTTGCCAGGATGGTTCTCCTTGCTAGCGAAGACTTTTTTTTTCTCCATCTTTGTTTGCTACACCACTGGCGGTGGCTATGATACCAGCATATTCGTATTATGACATTATCTGCTCTACTGTATAGACTAGGGCTCCATTAATTTCATGGAAAATTTGTCATTATTCGTGCTCCTTTACATCGATATTGGGTCTTTTTGCCTGCCCACCAGTCATGCGAAACGGTTTCACACATCATGTGTGAGACGTTGACTTGCCCCGGCAACTCCACATGCAGATTGACCCAGTTTCAGAACCCTTTCAATGTCAGATAGGCATTGTAGATATCTGAATTCTCCTCGATGGCCACAATGACCAAGGAAGGGTTGATAACATCAACAACTTTTTTCTCATTGGCAGAGCTGGTCACGGAAGGTAGAGAGCGGGGTAGCTGCAGTTTCGCCTTGTCAGTCGAGCCGACCAACTCCATAAGCCTCCCCCCCCCCCCCCCCTCCTCCTCCCCTCCTCCTGGCAACTCCACTAGACATGCTCGCGAATCTCTCGCACTTACTCTCGTGACAGATTCAGGTCTTGAAACATGATGAGCAAGATTTTTGCAGCTCGGGTACCGGCCCGGCCAGATGTCTGATGAAGCCCTTGTGAAGCTTCTTTCCTGAGAAGTACGGCATCTGGAGCAAGGATGTTGCCGAACGGGCAGAAAAGCTACGCCAAAGCAGGTAAGGTCGGTCTTTTGTACAGCCGCAATTCGTGCTACTGAACTACTGAACTGACCATGGCAAACATTGGGTCGCCGCATACGGGTCGAGAAGAGAAGGGCCTCGACGTGAATCTCTCTCGGGCGAAATGTCCTCTTGTGTCAGTGTTGACGTCGGCGGTCGCCTTGCAGGCAAGGCATTCACTGCGCCATGGTCCGTCGGTGCGGAACTATTTGCTGCATTTCTCAGTTGGTCGTTCACGGCGACTAGCGCGAACGTGGTGGGCTTGCCATTGGACTCCTCGACGAGATGATGCAGGACGAAGAGGATATTTGCCGCCTCGCCAGCTCTCCCACCCCGCTGCTTTGTCTGGCTGCTGCAGGGGCGTCCGGAAGTGAGTAGCTCACATGCATCAGGAGGATTCAATTATTGCTGCCCTCGGGTTCACGGAGGACAGTGCGCAACCCGCGACGATGGCCTCGCCTGTTGGGGATGCCAAACTGTGAGGAGGCCTCTTTGATTGTCGAGGATGGCACTGGCATGTTCTGTGGGCTGGCTCTTGGATGACGTATGGTGGCAAGGTGATGATGGATTTCTCGTCATGGTGCCCGTCGACCTCGCTCTGGCTGAGGAGAAAGGGGGGGGGGGTAGATTTTTTTCTGGCCGGGAGGACGAAGATTGCTTCGGCGTGGAGCAGCAGAGCCAAGAGTTCTGCCGTGGTACAATTACGACGACTGTTCTCGCGGGCGGTGTGTGGGTGGTGAATGTGAATGACGGGTGCTGTCGTTGTCGTGTGCTGCTTGTTGGGCGTAAAAACGGTGTGGGCGGGCGGCGTATGACGTAGGAGAAAGAGCTGCTCTCGGTGCCCTTCCTTCCCTTAGCTTCGCTTCTGTTCCCTGTTCCCACCGTGGGGGGTTTGTTGAAGGGCTGGCAGGAGGCAGGAGGCAGGAGGCAGGAGGCAGGAGGCACCGGCAAGCAAGTGGGCAGCAGTGAACAGTTTGCGGCGGTTAGCAACAGTTGCGGCGGTTAACAGTTACAGCAGTTGACAAGTCGATGCCAGTTGATGCCCCGCTTCGCCAGGCCGCGCCAGGCCGCACACGGACGGCCTTTCTTCTTTCTTTGCTCTGCCTCTCAAGTCTCCCTTGCCCTTGAGCGAGCGCCGCCCGCGCACACCGCGCTCCACGCACGCACACACACGACCGACGCACTCGCACGTTCACGTCCTCACGTCCCCGTCTTATTTTGCCATCTCACTTCACATCCTCCGATCCCAACGCCAAACCCCTGCCCCTCGCGTGCCCTTTGTGTGCCCTCCCCCTCGTCCTCTGTCGTCGGCCTGGCAGACAGCCCGCTTCTCGCACTGATATATTCTGGTCCTTCGTCGACGTCCGCCTCGTTCTTGACCTTCGTCGCCTCTGCCGCATTACCCCCCCCCCCCCCCCCATTTGCCGGGGCATCGTTGCAGTAGCTCTGCTGCTGTCTAGCTTTTGCTGCCATGGGTCAGACGCTCTCGGAGCCTGTCGTCGAAAAGGTTCGTCTTTCGCAACGCCCGGCTTGGTCGCGCCTCGGCAAGTCTCTTCATCATCTTTGCTTCCAGAAGCTGTTTGTCGGCCTCAAATCTCGCAATGCCTCCTTGTCACCATCGCCGTCATCTTATTTGAGCAAATTCACCCCTCATCCCCATCACGAGAACCCCACCAGCTTGCGTCCCTCCCTAGTCTCCGGCTCCGGAGGGTCCTCGCGTCATAGCGTGCCCTGACCAAGAACTGACTGTTCCTAATTTCTTCTTCTTCTTTTTCTTCTCAACATCATCGCTCGGCAGGCTTCCGAAAAAGGCGAGGATGACAGACTCATCTACGGCCTATCCGCCATGCAGGGCTGGCGTATCAGCATGGAAGACTCTCATACTACCATTCTCGACCTGACCATGGGTGCCAACCTCGATGCCAAGATCCACCCCTCCAGGCTCTCCTTTTTTGGCGTATTCGACGGTCACGGAGGTGATAAAGTAGCCTTATTCGCTGGCGACAACATTCACAATATCATCCTGAAGCAGGAAACCTTCAAATCCGGTGACTATGCGCAGGGCCTCAAAGACGGATTTCTCGCCACCGACCGAGCCATTCTCAATGGTATGATCTTGAGTCTCCGCCTTCACCATGTCTTGCCGCTCCCGTGCAACATGGGCTCCCAGGGCTAAAAATGCCAAAATTGAGGGTGCCTCTGTAGCTCTTTCCGGACCGCGGAAAATCTCATCACTGACACTTCGACTCGGAAATAGATCCCAAGTATGAGGACGAAGTTTCGGGATGTACTGCTTGCGTCTCTTTGATTGCCGGAAACAAGCTCTACGTTGTACGTGCACAATTACAACGAGCCCTTTGCCCAGTCCAAACCTGAAGTTTCAAGTAGTTCAGCTATCGCTAACACGAGAGGGGGGGGCAAACCTTTCTAGGCCAATGCAGGGGATTCGCGATGTGTTCTGGGTATCAAGGGTCGAGCAAAGCCCATGTCCCAGGATCACAAACCGCAACTCGAAAGTTCGTCGAGCCAGAACTATCGGTTTCTGCTATTCAATCTCTGCCCCCGTATCGCAGGGATGCACACTAACACTTTGATGGCAACCATTCTTAGACGAGAGGCATCGAATTAAAGCCGCCGGCGGTTTCGTAGACTTTGGTCGTGTTAATGGAAATCTGGCCTTGTCACGTGCCATTGGCGATTTTGAGTTCAAGAAGAGCGCTGAGCTACCACCCGAGCAGCAAATCGTCACCGCCTTCCCAGACGTGGAAGAACACGACCTCACTGAAGAAGATGAATTCATGGTTCTTGCTTGCGATGGTGGGTGCATTTTTCTAGCAAGACCTGCACAGCATGCCTGGATGTCCATGACTTAACAATAATTTGTCTAGGTATTTGGGATTGTCAATCTTCCCAGGCCGTCGTCGAGTTTGTTCGAAGGGGCATCGTCGCAAAGCAAGAGCTGGACAAGATATGTGAAAACATGATGGACAACTGCTTGGCATCCAACTCGGAGACCGGTGGTGTCGGGTGCGACAACATGACAATGTCCATCATCGGATTTCTGAACGGCAAAACCAAGGACGAGTGGTACGAGGAGATTGCCAAGAGAGTCGCCAACGGTGACGGCCCTTGCGCTCCTCCCGAGTATGGTACGGCATATCCCCAAAGGTCCAACGGGTCCTGTTCTCGTATTAACTTTTTTGTTTGCCCGGGCTCTCAAGCAGAATTCTGAAGCTGACCACTGTTATTCCTTCTCAGCGGAGTTCCGTGGTCCCGGGTTTCACCACGATTACGGGAAAAGCGGCGACGGCTATGACATGGATGATGATGATGAACAGGACAAGAGCTTCGGCGCTGGTGGGTACCGAGGTCGAGTCATCTTTCTTGGCGATGGCACAGAGGTTCTCACCGATTCAGATGACACTGAAATGTTCGAAGATGCCGATGAAGACGACGACCTCGAGAGCCAAGTTTCCAAGAACAGTTCAACTTCGACCGACAAAAACAATAGTTTTTACAGTCCTCTTTTTTTCAACGATCCTGTCAAGGACAATACGACAGCCGCCCAGTCGAAACAGGTGTCAGGGTACCAGTCGACGACTATCAAAGACAACAATATCGATGAGACAGGAGCAGAAGCTACAGTCGAGGAGTTGGAAGACAAGAAGGGAAGCAAGACAGAAACGGCGACTCTTAGCGAGAGGAGGAAGGAATAGGGATTTGTTCCGCAACCAACAATGGTTATGGATTGGGAATAAATGTGGGAGCAACGAAAGAATATGGTGTTTTTTTGGGTGGACTCCTTGTTTTAATTTCTACTGTCTTGATACTTGATGCCTCCTGCACCTCCCCCCCCCCCCCCCCCTCTTCTCCCCTTCTCCTATTCTCCTTCCCCGTCTCTGTCTTGGTCATCTTTTTTTTTTCCTTAATCTGTTTGTGTCGTTGAATTTCCATCTTTTTTGAAATGTCCATTTTTCATTGCGTAAATGCTCAAAGACCAAGGACAGACGGGAAGGACGGACATGTGTGCAGGGCGAAAGGCATATGCGAGCATAGGGTTTGCGTCATGCAAACTCCCAATCAGGTCGTGCGATATAGACATATATTTGGGGTTTTGGTCTTTTTTCAAAGCGTCGCTTGAAACCAACCCAACCTTGTCACCTGCTATTGGTGCATCGTATCTGGTTGCCGTTCCAGTCTTGGAGGAGGATTTGTAGTGCGCTATTCCCCATGTCGTACCTTGCGAAACCTCGCGTCTCCTACCTAGTATCTATATCTATCACCTGATGGTCGCGCCGTCCGCTCGGAATCTGCAATCCAACAATGGCCGTATTCTATCTCAAAAGGTAGCGTGGAGTGGGTTTCTGCATCACCACCATTCTTGGTAGTTCTTCGTGTTGTGGTGCGTTTGGTCCATTCTGACTGGGTGGGTTTGATCACGGGGGTTGAAGAGGCTGGAAGCTGTGTGTGTATATCTACTAGTATATGTAAATGTGTACATGTGGTGTTTTACAGATGCTAAGGGTATAAAGACTTTTCTCCTTCGTTGTACACTTTTTCTCCTTGCTCTTCTTCCTGCTCCTCTTCCTGCTCCTCCTCCTGCTCCTCCTCCTGTTCCTCCTCCTCCTCTTCTTCTTCTTCCTTCCACTCTTCACTCTCCATCCTCGAAGTGCGAGACGATTGGCGGATATTCTTGCCTTCCGGGTTAGAAGCCTTCGTGGGTCGGGGGGTACGAATCATGGTTTCCGGGTGAAATGCCGCGTTTAGGCGGAGAGACATACGAGGCCCCTTGTGCAGAGTGTCTCGTAGTCTGATGACGATTTCGTTTGCCTGGGGGGGGTCGGGCTTGTGCTCTTCGGCACAGGTGGTCTGCTGCTGCTGCTGTTGCTCCTGTTGTTGTTGCTGCTGCTGTTGCTCCTGTTGTTGCTGCTGCTGCTGCTGTCGTATGCGGGGCAGGTCAATGGTTCGCCATGCAGTGCCGACGGAGGAGGCAAGGCTCTGGACAGGCCGGTACCCCTTGATATAGTGAAGGATGGCCCATTCCACGCCTGCGAGGGCCTTGTCCTCGCCGGACACTCTGCTTATCCGCAGCAGTCGCGACATTTTGGAGGAGAAGATCTTGACAGGGTGGATTGAAACGAGCCTGCGGAGAAGGACGTCCTGTATCGGCTGGCGGGCTGGCTGGCGGAGCTTGCGCTCGAGGATTCCGTAGAAGATGATGACGCCCAGGGTCGAGGGTGCGCCGGTAATGATGGCGAGCGACGTCAGTAGGCTGTAGATGTGGTGGTCGGGCTCGCAGGAATGGCTTTGCATCTGGGACAGGGTCCAGAGCGCCGTGTTCCAGTCCTTCGTCTCGACACAGCCCTCTAGGATGGTGTACGAGGTGCGGATGTCGTAAAAGCCGGCGCGGCCGTCCTCGACGTCGTGGTGCGGCTGCTTTATGAGGGCCTGGAACGCCTCCGACTCGATGGCGGTTTTCCCGTGGAAGCGCAGGTACTCCTTGATAATCGGATTTACGGCCCCGCTCGTGAGCCAATCCTTCCCGTATCGCATTTCTTGGTCTGCCATGAATTCATCGAGGGTCTTGCCCGTCTTGAAGGCTGTATACGAGTCGTGGCTGGCCATGATTCTGGCGACGCCTCGGCGGATGGAGGCGTCGCCGAGGAGGCCGCGCTCGAACATGGCCGAGATGATTTGCCGACGCGGGCTGTCCCGCTGGACGAGGTTCAAGAAATGTAACCAGGTGCGGGCATCGGGATGGAATTGGCGGGACCGAATCTTTTGAAGAAAGAAGTGAAAGGAAGCCACGTCTCTCTTGGACACGAAGCCATCCAGGATGATGTTGTAGACTTCCGTGTCCAATGGCAGAAGCCATTTTTCCGCGAGGTCCAAGAGATGATGAGCGGACGCCCCGTGGCCACCCCGTCCGGCCATGAAGGCCAAGGCCAGCTTGAGGCTTGGCAGTGTGATGCACTCGCGGGCCGAGGGATCCTCAAATGCCTCCATGATCATGCGGACTCGGATGCCATCCGTGTCGATCAAGTGGCCGTCCTTTTCGAAGAGATTTTTATAATATTTTTGGACCAGATTCGAACGCAACTTCCCGCAGGCGAGGGTTGTGATGTAAGTCTCGAAATTTTCCCTGGTCCAAGTTTCGGGCTTCGGCGTCTGCTCATACGGTCGGGCGATCCGATACGTATTGATTTCCTCATGCAACCAGATGTTGTCTCTGTTGGCTCGGAGCGGCGACGACGCCTCATCTGCAGGTTTGGCAACAGCATCCACCGTGATGTTGTAGACAGTGTTCATTGCAAAATTGGGGAAAGCAAACACTTCAGAATTGTCGGCACCATTCGCGGCAGCAGCGTCGTCAGCAGTATTTACCGCGGCGGCATTATCGACAGCGTTCACCGCGGTATCATTGTCGGCAGCTTTCACCGCGGCGTCGTCGTCGGCGGTGTTGTCGATCGACGGCCACAATTGTTTCGCCATGTGATCAATCGTAGCCACCTCTCCGAGCTCAAAAACCTCAGCATCAGGACAGATGGCAACCAGCTCGTCCACCGCCCGGGCAAGAACCGAGCTCTCGCCCCGCAACACCAACTTGGAGGGTCTCATCCTGCGGTCGGCCATGACACGCAGCCTCGCCGCCAGTCCGGTCGTGGCCTCGAGAAACTCGACCCTCTTGTTCCTCACATTCAGCTCAAGCATCGGGGGGAGAACGACTCGCACGGCGGCCATTTTAGAAGCAGCTTCTTTGGGCTCCATGCGCTTCAAAAGTTCGAACGTCGCCATCCAGTCCGGGACACCGTGACCGAAGCTTCTCCAAATTTTGCCGAACCCAAATTGCACGCGGGCGTGTTTTTTCGATGTCAGCCGGCTTGAATTTGCTGCATCGCGAAGCGGATAGTAACGAATTTCAGGTACATACGGTGACTTCAGTTTCCGTGCTACTTGTTTCTCGATCCCGGGCGTCGTCTTTCGGAAGGCGTTGCGCAGGAAAGTATTTCTTCTGTGTTTGGTTTTGTCAACCTCGGCTTCGGTCTGCGGAATACTGGAAGCGGATTCCTCCGGTTTTTCTGGTTGCTCCGACTGCTCGGCGACTGGATCTGGCACATTGGCCGAGACGATTTCATGGTTGTTGAAGTTGTGGCTCGTCGACAAGGACGAGGTTGACAGGAGGAGGAGACCTGAGCCGTGTGTCCATGGCGAAGATGGCCTGGATGCTGCTATGCTCCGGAACCCACTCCGCCATATTGAGCTGAGCCTTAAGGACATTGCTTTTTATGTGTCATATCGCATTCTTCACAATAGAAAAAAACCCAGAAAAAAAATTCATCAGAAAACTTGTTGTCATGTGAAAGCAAAGCGTGCGCGAACGGGGGGCCAGCCGCGAGGACCCACGAGGTCACGTGCAATGCAGCACTCAAAATGGACGAGTTTCAGAGGACGGATTTCAGGGGTTTGATGATTCTTCATCCATTAACGGTGGCTAAGCAAAATCGTGAAAACAATGAATCAATAAATAAAAGAGATATCTCTACTATCGAATGTGTGTTGGCGATTTGAGTCAGGTGAGTGTCGACCCGACACTTCGATACGCATTTCGAGTCAAGTAATACGAGAAGGGCCATGGGCGTACACATGTGTCGCCTCGTTCGGATTGAATGTTGCTCTGAATCTGCCCATTGACGCGTGTTTGCCCCCCCCCCCCCAAAGAATGCTGCTAATTCTGCCATGATGTCGATGCTGCGAACCTCTGAGACGGATATGAAAGACAGGAAATGAGAGGGTGAACTGAACGAGAAAAGAAAAGAAGAAGAAGAAGAAGAAACATATCACAAAGAGGGAGAGTCGATGGGCCGGGTCGATGGCGGCATCTCCTCATGCAGGCCCTGGTAAGTTGCCCCGGTTCGGCGGATCTGGTCCGCTATGATCCAGTCCAGGACGTGTGTCGTGCCAATTCCGTTGGTCGTCGGGGGAGAGCCTCAGATCGCCACTTTCAGCCATCTTCTTGATGTCGCTCCAGTAAGCCAACCTGTTGACCTCCTCATGTGCATGTTCCACGGCGGCCTCGAGTGCCTCTTTGCGCTGGGAGAGCTTCTTGTCGTTAGGCTTATCATTCTGCTCCAAGCTGCGCACAATCTCATCATACTGCCGCATCAAGTGAGCCAACAGATGCCTCCGCGATGCCTGGAACACAAGGATCGACATTATTTCGTGCATCTCATCCTGAAGGGCACTCAGATCTATTGCGTGCTCGAGGTAGTTGTCGACTGCCTCCCTCTTTTCGCGATCAATTCTTGCCGTGCGCAGTACGGACAACAATGTTTCAATGTCTTCAATCTCCAGGGCTTCTTCTCCTTCTTCCTCCACTTCTTTCATGTATGAATACGTCATGCTCGATTTGCTGGGGCCGCGGCTGCTAGCAAGACTGCCAGGATAAGGTCGTTTGCTGCTATGTGATGCTGGTCGCACGTCGAAATAATCCGAGTTGAGCAGGTTTCCGCTCGAGTCCGTTTCCATGTTTTGTCTCTTTCCCCTCTTTCGAATCCAGGCCCTTCTGCGTACAAAGGAATTCCACCATTTGGCCGCGTGCCACGAGAAGGCTTTGGCGAAAGCAAACGAGTATTCCCAGCCTCCCTTATCAACGCCACCCTGGTAGTTGATGCGCCACTCGGGCCAGATCCATTCCCAAGACGGGTCCGGAACAACAGCGGTGTGAATGTTTGTTGGAGACGGTCTGTGAAAGGCGTTCGCTGTACCGACCAGTCAACACTTTATTTTGTTTTATTTTCCCTCCGCGATATACGAGTCCCGATCGGAGATTATACTTTTACTTACTCCATGCAGAGGGGTCGAGTCCGCCGAGGGCTTTGGAAGAGAAGAGTGCGATACCACACATGAAACATCCCCTTTCGTTCTCGTACAAAACGTCAATGGCGGTTTTGCGAGTATCATGGGGGCGCTTCGGCACAACATCTTGTGCTGTTGTATCGTCGAACACATCGGAGGCTGGAGCTATATGACGACAGTGCATAAGTTCGCGTTCCGGTACCCCGACGTCAGGATGAAAACTTGGGCGCTCAGTCGGGCTTACCTTGCACTTCGATCGACGGCTGCATGGGTGGATGAGGCAGGAATTTTTGAGGCTTCCGATGGGCCTCTTCCTCCTGAGATACAGATGAATGGCGCGCGCGGTCCTGATGTTGCGAAACACGTGCACTTTTCACGCCGTCTTGACTGCCGGAAGCGTGTCCGTCTTGGTCTTGCTCTGTTTCGTCACCAGAGGAGATCAGAGGAGATGGTGCAGAGCCGCTACGGGCATCCGCCGAAGATTCAGGTGTGCTAGACGAGTCGTCCTCATCTCCATCGCGGATTACGAGACCAATCTCATGGTCATAGTCGCTAGGTTTGAGGCCTGCAACGCGACGAGAGCTCCGAACTTTCACCATTGCCAGGCCGTGGACGCAAGCTCAGAGGTCACACGGAAGGGAGTTCCTCATCGGCTTCGGCATCGACATGAAATATATTATGGATGTGGGCTATGGCAAGGCGAGAATAGGTAACGGGAGAGTGACGGTCGATGTCACGACGACGACGGCTGGCGATGCTGGCGATGCTGGTTTGACCAATGGCGCATGCGAATGAGGCGCCAACGTCATTTCAGTAGTTTTATTTTTCCTATTCCACTCTTGAAACGGTGAGGTCGTTCCTCGTGAAATGGCACGAAGGAGAAGAGGGTGAGAAACCAAGAAGAAAAAGAGAAAAAAAAAAAACCAATATAATCCCAAAGGCGGGCCCGCTGCAAAGGAAGACGATGCAAGGTTGCGTCGTGTGTCTCGGTCATCAAAGCATCAGATCAGAACATTGCGTCCGAGAGCCAGCCAGGACCCGACTGGCTGCAGCAGTGCCGAGCGGAGCCCACGCAGCTGGAGGCTTGTGGTTTTGGCAAGTTTGATGTTTGGGAAAGGGAAGGAGCATTCCATCTCTCCTGGAGAAAGGAGAAAGGCCCATGATGTTGCCGCAAGCACCGAGTTTATGTTTCCCCACCGCCGCCGCCAAAAACAAAAACGGCCGACTCGCAGACGTCATGACGCTGCCCGCCGACGAATCAACGTCCCGCAACAACAACGCAATCCGGAACAAATCATCACGGGCCTAGTCCTGTCCTGGCCAATATCATTACATCATGCCGAGCCACGCCGCGGGGAGGTGACATGTCTTCCCTGTTTTCTGTTTTCCGTTGTACATAACTTTACCTCCCTCCCGCACTGAACATTGGACATGGAACGAGCATCCGTTTGATTCTCTCTCTCGTCTGGGCAATTTCCCCCCTTCCTCATCCCCAATTCGTCCCTAGCGCAAAGAAAGCGGAAGAAGAAGAAAAACACCGCCCATCCAATTCCAGCTCTCGCAGCCGTGACATCTCGCCGCATCCCCCCCCTCCTTCTTCGCTCTTCGCACAATGTCCAAGTCGCGTCTGCCTCTCGTCCTCGGCCTCGGCGCCGCAGGTGGTGTCGGGTACTACCTGTACAGCGCCGGCGGCAGCCCCAAAGCCGCCGAGAACAAGTTTGAAAGTACGTCTTGATGGATTCTGATGGGTTGTTTTTTTTTTTTTTTTTCGTTTTGTTTTTCTTCCCGTCCCGTCGAACTGTCTGCCTCTTGCTTTCCACCCGCCCGCCTCCAATGACGACATACAACATTTCGTGTGCAATGCGCTAATCTCTCCATCCTGGCAGGTGACGTCCACAAGGCCTCCGCCAAAGTCAAAGACGCTCTACCGGGCAGCAAACCCGGCGTCGAAAAGGACCTGAAGAACTTGGGTGCCGAGACCGGCGCCAGGATTGACAAAGCAGTACGTGCTCTGCTGTGGTTTTTTTTTTTTTTTTTTTTTTTTTTGCTGCATCCTTGAAGCTGACGAGCCTCCGATGTACAGTGGGCAGAGGCAGACAGGAAAGCAGAAAGCATCAAGAGCCAAACCGAGGCCTACGCCAAGGACGCAAAGGCCGAAGCCATCAGGGCAGTGGACAAGTTTGATTCCACGGTCGAGGACGGTGCCGCCAAGGCCAAGAAAGGCATCTCAAGCTGGTTCGGTGGCGGGAGCAAATGAGCTCCGTGATGGGAAGCTTCGTCATCGGGCGACTCATGGAGAATACGTCTGCTTGTTTCAACGAGAAAGCGGTCGTGCAGAGAGTGTGGGCGAATGGCAGAAAAGTGGCGGCTGCATTCATTGTTTCCACAGCCTGGCCATTTCTTTTGGACTTTTTTTTTGTTTCATTCTCGTCTCCTCTATCTCTTCCGAGAAGTCCACAGTAGCATCCAAGAAAGCGACTGGGTGTAAGAAGCAAAGGTCAGACATCAGACGTGTGCAACAATAGTACCTGGTAAATGGTTCAATTAAAGAGTAAAATCCACCACCAACGACATCGCTGGCTTTAGTAGAACTATGGGACACGGGCTGTTTTGTGTCCGGAGACAATCCTGCATTTCGTCGTCTTGGTGTAGACTTGAGTGAGCCAGCATCCATCGGCCTTTTAATTTGGTATAATCACGTTACACGACAGTTCCCCAACATTGCAGACCATGCATCCCAAGACTAGTAGTATAATAAACATGATCACGACATCTGCTCCATCTCCTCGGCGACCAGCTTCAGAATCTCCTCGACCCCCTTCCTTGCATTCCGCGGATGCTTGGCCACTCTTTCCCACACCTCGCCATGCCGAGGTTCGCTCAGCACGCATTTGCTAATGACCTCTTCCCGCTTCTCCTCGGTGCCGTGCTGGATCAGAAACCGATAGTACCACGCCCAGCTGTCGCCGCAGTCGCTGTCCAGGACCAGCGCCTTTTCAAACCAGTTCTGCGCCTTGTCCAGCTTCCTGTCGGCCCAGAATATCCTGGCCACCCCGACGAACAGCAGCGGGTCGTTGTCCACCTTCTTGATGGCCTCGAGGCTCCGGGGCTTCCTCTGCGTCCGGGCCTCCAGGTGCCATATCTGCTCCACCCACAACAGCCCGCTCTTGGGTATCTCCTGCTGGGCCTTGGCCATCATGGATTTGGCCTGTGCGAGGTTGCCCGCGCGGCGCTCCAGGCGGACGGACTCGCACCAGAGCCTGGGGGATTTGGGGACGGCGAGACGGGCCCGGTCGAGCACGGAGCGCGCCTTGATGACGAGGCCCGACCTCTCCTCCAGCTGCGAGTAGAGGAGCCACAGGGGCACGGATCGGGGCACCGCCTTGACGCCCGCCGCGTACGCCTCGCGGGCCTGGGCGGGCTTGCCCAGGTCCTCGTAGATCTGGCCCTTGAGCATCCACAGCTTCGGCGCCGCGGGGAAGAGCTGCAGGGCCTGGAGCACGAGGTCCAGGGCGCTTTCGCTCTGGCCCTGCACGCGCTCGAAGACGACGCTCTTCATCCAGACGCGGTCCGTGGGGGCCTGGTCCCGCGCGATCTCGAGGAGCTTGCGCGCCTGCTCGGCGTTGTCGTTTTCCGACTCCAGCTTCACGGCCGCCAGCCAGATGTCCTCGTTGTTGGGGTTCTTGTTGAACGCGCGCTTCAGCACCAGGCGCGCGTTGTCGACCTCGCCCGCCTGCCACTTTTCCTTGGCGAGCATCATCCAGAGGTCCTCGCTGGTCGGGCAGGCGTCCACTGCTTGCTCGAGCACTTCGCACAGGGATTCCTTGGTGCCGTGGTTTCTCTCCAGGTCCGCCGCCGCCATGCGGAGCGTCTTGCTGTTGTAGAAGACGCGGATGGCATACGCGTAGATGGCCCTCGCCGTGTTGTACTTGCCCCTGTTGACGCTGGACCTGGCGTCCTCCATCCACGTCTCCTTCCTGTCGTCGTCCTCGTCGAGGGCCCACCCCAGCGTGGCGTGGATGATGTTCTGGCAGGTCAGGATGGCGCCTTCTTCCTCGCACTTTTCCGCCTCGGCGATCCATTCGTCCCTCTTGGGCATGGCCGATTCCTTGGCCAGGACGCGGACGGCCGTTGTCATGACGTTCGTCTTGCTCGCCTGCCCGAGCTGCTCCATCAGCCGCGCCGCGGCGATCCAGATCTCGTAGGATGTGGGGACGGCCTTCCGGGCCCTGTTGAGGACCTTTTGCGCGTTTTCCGGCGTCTCGAGGCGCGCCAGGGCCAGCCACAGGTCGACGGACAGGGGGATGAGCTCCGTTGCCTTTGCGAGCATCAGCTTGGCGTCGTCCTCGTTCTCCTCCAAGTTCACGGCTTCTTTCCACAGGGCCTCTGACTCCGGTATGTGGTCCAGAGCCTGACGTATCACCCTCTTCTTGTTGCTGGGGATGTTCTCCAGCCTCATGGCCTCGACCCACAGTCTGACGGAGGAATTGTTGGCCTCGATGGCTCTTCGGGCGATGACCTTGGCGTTTTGCGACTCGTGGTTCAACCGAATGTTCTCCAGCCACGCGTCCTCGCTCTTCGGACACCGCACACATCCCTGGTCGATGGTCTTGCGGGCCGCCACGATCTTGCCGGCCAGTTCCTCCAGACGCGCGGCCGCGATCCAGCCGAGCGCATTGTTGGGGTTCGTCTTGACGACAGACTGCAGAAGCTCCCGCACCCGGTTGATGTCTCCCACTTGGGCCTGCGCCCCGTTCATCTGCATCTTGTTCAGGCTCGTAATGTACCCCTGCGGGTCGATGCTCGTCGAGCTGCCGTTGACGGCATCAACACTGGAGCGCGACGCCTGCTCCAACCTGGATTTCAGCACTCGGTCGCGCGCGGCGCCGATTTGTGCAAAGTTGGTCATGGTCCCGTCGGCCTTGTCCGCAGCGCTGGACGCCAGTCCATCGTCCGTGACCGTGGTGCTCAGCTCCGTCGAATCTCTCGCGGCGGCGAGCACGCTGTCGGGCACGGCGTAGAATCTTTGCCGCAGGGCTTGTTTGCTCCGTCGGTTTTTGCCCGTCAAGTCGCCGACCTCGGGCAGGTTGGCCCATTCCTCGTCCGTCACCGTCTCGAGCGCTCGCTTCAGATCGGAAAACTGCTGCTGGATCTTGGGGTTCTTGCGCTCGTACTCCTCCTGCTCCGCCTTCTCCCGGGCCTCTCGCTGTTTTTTCCTCCGGTCCATGCGCTCATCCACCCATTCCCAGATCTTGTCTGCCTCTTCGTCATCCTTGTCGTATATGCCTCCGGAGAAAAGACCGACCTCGTTGTCGGGGTCCTGGAAGCGCTCGTCGTCGTCGTCGTCGTCATTGTCTTTCTTCTTGCCGTCGGGCCCAAGGCCAAGTTGAGCAGCGCGCTTGGCGAGCGCTTCTTTTATCTGGTCCTCACTGGGTCCGTCCCGCGCAGGGCCAAGGTCGGACCTGGTCGTGAAGCCAGTCGCGCCTCGCCCAAGTCCCGCAACGTAGTTCTCGGGCGCCTTTTGACTGAGGAAATCGAGCTTCGATGACATGGTTGGCTTGTTTGCGTTGTATTTCGAGCGCGCGGTCTTGCGCGTCACGCAGAAGGGGGGACAAGGCACGCAACTCGGTTAGTCCGCTGGGCAAACAACAAAGCGAGCGTATTCCGAAGCACGCATGTCCAAACAGCCGTGCAAACAAGAGCTCCGCGCCTTGGCCTCTCCGTAGCAGGATGAACGTAAAACCGCTTGGAAAGTAACTGGGGGTAATGGAGTTGGATGGCCAAAGACCGGGTGGAGCAGCCTGGTTGATGGGGGAAATATCCATCTGGCTTATCGATAATCCAAACCACCAGGGAAAAAAAAAAAAAAAAAAAAAAAAAGCTTCCAGCAGCGACGGACATCGATAACTGCCCCCTCCTCTCCCACTCGCGATTTGATCCCACCAACATCCCCTCCCACGACGCCATGGGGAAAGCCAAGCAGTCGAAGCGCAACGGCGCCTCCGGCTCGCCGTACGCGCGGCCGAGCAATGGACCCGGCGGCTCGGCAGCCACGGCCAAAAACAACGTCTTCAAGTTCAACACCAACTTTGGCCAACACATCCTCAAGAACCCCGGCGTGTCAGACGCCATCGTCGAGAAGGCCTATCTCAAGCCCACGGACACGGTCCTCGAGATCGGCCCGGGAACGGGCAACTTGACGGTGCGGATCCTGGAGCGCGCCAAGAAATGCATATGCGTCGAGCTGGATCCCCGCATGGCGGCCGAGGTGACGAAGCGTGTGCAGGGCACGCCGGAACAGCGGAAACTGGAGGTTATTCTGGGCGATGTCATCAAGACCGAACTGCCGCAGTTTGATGTGTGCATATCGAATACGCCATACCAGGTAAGCAAGCGCGCGGCTTCGGGGCGTCTCGGCGTCTCCCACGCCAGATAGCCACGCCGCAACGACAAATCCTCCCAGCAACAACTAGTACGTTCATCTCGCTAACGAAGAGAAAAAAAAAAAAAAACCGCTCGTCATGGCCCGTCCACCCATGTAGATCTCCAGCCCCCTCGTCTTCAAGCTGCTCGCCATGCCGAACCCGCCGCGAACCTCGGTCCTCATGTTCCAGCGCGAGTTCGCGCTGCGCCTCACGGCGCGGCCCGGCGACGCCCTCTACTCCCGGATATCCGTCAACGCCCAGTTCTGGGCCAAGATCACACACATCATGAAGGTGGGCAAGAACAACTTCCGCCCGCCGCCGCAGGTGGAATCCTCCGTCGTGCGCATCGAGCCCAAAACGGGCAAGGACCGCCCCAACGTCAGCTGGGACGAGTGGGACGGCCTGCTCCGCATCTGCTTCGTCAGGAAGAACAAGACGCTGAGGGCCAGCTGGCTCGGCACGCGGGAGGTCCTCATCATGGTGGAGAGGAACTACAGGACCTGGTGCGCGCTGAATGGTGTTCCCGTTGACGAGACCGAGGTCGACGACGCCGCCGCGCAAATGGACGTCGAAGACGGCACGGCTGTCAACGACGAAGCCGCCGGCCATGACATGGACGTCGACGACGACGACGACATGGACGCCCACGACGCGCCCGACTTCTTCAAGGAACTGAACGGTGCCGCCGCCGCTGCGCCCGCCAAGACGAAAAGCAAGCACAAGAAGACAAAGGTGGCCGAGTTGGTGCGAGAAAAGATCCGCAAGGTACTAGAGGATGTCACCGAGCTTGCCGACAAGCGTTCAGGCAAATGTGACGAGAACGACTTTTTACGTCTACTATTCGCCTTCAACGAGGAAGGCATACACTTCTCGTGAATTCCAACAGCCCTCCCGGAATCCAACCGAATCGTGTAACGTGTCCGTCATCCTTATTCGGATACTATATAAAAACTACTACTACTTCTTCTTCTTCTTTTTCTTTCTTGGGTTCTTGTTTACGAACATGGTAGGGAGGCAGGTAGAGAGCACTGGCGTTCCGGACCGGAGTTTGGCAGGCATGTTCTGGCGCAGTTTCACATACAACAAACAAGATTTGCGATGCGGCATAATTTTTTAAAAAAAAAATGAAAAGAAAAGAAGAGAAGAGAAGAGAAGAGAAAAATGCAAGATTGGCCCCTTTTGAAATGCTCGCTCTCCTGGCCCCCATCTTTCTTCCCGTGTGTCATCCTCTTTTCTCCCTTTGAAGATGTAAATCTCATCTCGGTGTCAAGTGTGCATGCGTACATGTCTGTTTTTCTCTCCTCGAAAAAAAATAATAGTCATGCACCTGCCGGATCATAAAACCGTCATGATTAGATGAAATAGTCACCAGTCAAAGAAAGCATCTATAGCAGCAGAAAATACAAATCGAAGCTTCTCCTTCAAGACTTCTTAAGACAGGACTGTTGTCAACCCCCCCCCTCCAAAAAAAAAAACCCTAACCTCTCCTGTTCCCCCCCACAAAGCTTCATTGTCTTTGTCTTCATCTTGGCAATTTGACTCCCTATTTGCGTCGGTATGAGAACTGCTATCTCGGACCCATAATTTCTGCCGCAGCAACGGTGCTCATCGTTGGCTTTTTTTTTTCGTTTCTTTTTTTTTGAGGGAAAAAAAAAGGAAAGAAAGAAAGAAAGAGAAAGAAAGAAGGAAAAAAGTAAGAGCGTCGTCTTGTGGTTGTACTGCCGCGAATCGGTGCGGATTTTGTTTTCCATCTATAACCCAAAAGAAAAAAAAAACCCAGCTTCAGCGAAATTGAAAAATTCAGAATAATTGCTCCTCTCTTCACTATTGTCCCCTCCCCCCCCCTCTCTCCCGGACTTTTGCAGTCGTCGTCATGGTAAGCGATTGGCATTTGTAACATCCAACGCCAACGCTTTTTCTATCTTTTCACATGCAATGCAAATGCGCTCAGAAGGAAAAGTTGAAGAACAAAGATACACGTCTTGAAAGATAAGTTCGATATTTCATCAAAAAACGAAGGGCCTTGCGAGATACAGCCTTGGTTTTTTGGTTTTTTTTTTTTTTTTGTGATTGCTTTTTTTGTTTTCTGGTTGGTGTGGGTGAGGAACCCCTCATATGCCTGGCGCGGTATTGTTCGGCTCATGAGATGGATCGTTGGCAGAATTAGGTTGAACAATCGTCCTGCCTGATACAGTTGCACTGCGGACGTGAGCACTCAGTGGCAGGCTGTACTTCACCACTCCCTTGACAATGAGATCGAATTCGTTGTGATAGATGCGTTCCCATTGTCTGGAACCACCTTTGGTGCCGTTCCCTGGAAATGGGAGTTGCATTTCTCCAGTCGACGACGAAGTGCCCTGATGAAATAGCGATCCTTCGAAGGCGAGCGGACTGTCGAATTCCGAAATACGTCCGAGAAGGACATTTGGCCGGGAATCATCAGCAGGATCTTCACCTCCAGGTCCCGTCTTCGGGGGATCGTTAGCTGGATCATCGAGGGTGTGAAACCCATCAGGGACGTCGTCTGCATGTCTCCGCCAATAGGAGGCAGTTCCAGCATGTTCGGATTTGGCAAATATTTCCAAATTAGCATGCTCGATTGTGACTGGCACAATGTTTGGGTTATGCGCCTTCACCGTCAAGTCGAACATCAACACCTGCTCGCTCGTGACCACATTCTTTATGGAAACAATCCCGATATCGGTCATCGGCTGAGATGTCGCAAACATAAAGCCGATGGCACCAGTCGTGACCAGGAGGAGCATCATGGTGAGAACTAGACATGCGGCGAAGCGGTTCAGATAAGACGACCTTCTGGTGTACATCTGGGATTCGGCTTGACGCAGATTGTGCGGTCCTCGTCTATTTCTGACCACGCGAGATGGCCGCAATGTGCCAATCAATGGTGTCCTCTCATCGTCAGCACCTGTTGTGTCATCCAAATCGTAACTGGAAGATATCTGCATGGTGGATCGCTTGTGATTCAGGTGCACACGGGTTGGGAGATAATTTCTTGGGCTCGGCGGCCCGGACAGGTTGCGCGAGCTGCTCGTCGGGGGGAACTTCGACCTGGCGGCGTTTGGAAACGGCGACTCGTGGTCGAAGAGCGAAGCATGACCATTGCCAGGCTGTCTACCCCATCTGCCGATATGATGGTGATGCCGAACAGTGCCTCTGGCGGAACCACCAGCGCTGCGGCCACTCCCCTTCCCATCCTCATCTCCGGGCGTGAGTCCGTCACTAAGGTTGCCCCCAAATGTGTTGACAAACTTCATGCTCTTTTTCGGCACAGGCCCATGGTGATTTAAGCCCTCCATGACGCCATAGATGGATCGCAAGTTTTGACGGTCGGCCTGGCTTGCCATGGACGTGGTACTCGGCGTTCGCGAATGGAAGCGACGGTGCGACCTGTCCGCATTGTCGGGCGGGTTTGAGTCATAGACGAATGTCTCCTCGGAGTCCGAGGTGTTGGCTTCATCTACAGCGCTCGCAATCTTGGCCTCGAAGTTGTCAGCTTTGGAGCTTGCTGCGCCAGAATTGACGGCGGGCTGTTTCCTGATGACCTTCTTCTTTTCCTTCCTGGGCTTGATCGTCTCTGTGCTTGGTTTTGCCCTAAGGGTCCCCATGCCGATGTCCTTGTTGATGGTTGTGAGTGCCACCTGCGGGATGCTGGCAACAGTTTCCGTCTCCACGGTCATGCTCTGCGTCGAGCCCGATTCCGGCTTTGTTTTTACGTGCTTGCCGGCTATGACGCTCGACTGCCTCGATGTGAGCAGCGGAGGGGGGGCTGAGCTCGTTCTACCCAAATCGGCCAGGATGGTGCTTCGAGGGGGGGTGCCATTTGGAGGCATCGATGTGGCGCCTTTCGAGCTCGATATGGGGCCACAATCACTCATGCAGCTGTCCGAATGGTTTCCTGACGCAGCCAGTTTGTCTCTGACCTGTTCCAACAATGTCGAATCGCTTGGTCGCGCGGGCGAGCTGTTCTGGCTGACTTCCTGCACGGTTTCCAACAAAGCCCTGACCGGGGTTCGTGTTCCTGATGGGGTGGGTGAATCATCAGTATCACTTTCGGTGAGATCCGAATTCGCTTCTGCCATCAGAGATGAAGGGCTTGGTCTTTGGATGTTGATCGCTGGAGGATCCTTTTCGATGAATCTCGAGGGGGTCGTTGTCCCGGGCCTCGCCAGGTGCGGGGGGGGCGAGCGCAAGCGAGGGGATACCGGCCAGCGAGGGCCATCCTTGGAATCAGCGACGAGGGCTGGCTTCTGTGGTGCCGGTGCATGAATCGGTGGCTCCCGGACACTGGGTCGCAGGTTGGGAGTGGTGGTCGCAGACAGTGTTTTTATGGTCGCGACCTGTTCTTGACTCCCTTGGCGAATGTGACGTATGGGACTGGATTCTTGGTGGCTGTTTTGTCGCGATCGTGAGCCGGCTAGTGGTGTTGAGGGTGTTGTTCGTCGGTGTTGGCGGCATGGTGAGCCATCTCGAGATACGGACAGTGGGTGTGCGGCAAAAGTTGAAGCCGACGACTGTTTCGGGGTCTGGCTGCCAGGTTCTGTGTCACTCGGCTGTGACAGTGATGACGAACCTTGGGGTGCGTCATCGCAATGCGTGGTGCGAGATGTTTTGATGCCGGACAGGTCAGCGCTGGTACCCAGGCCATCCATCACGATATGGTGTTTGTCCATTGCTGAGAGAGCGGGCGGGCGTTGAATATTCCGATGTGAGTACAGAAGCCTTCAACGGGGTCATAAATGGTGAATAGGAGTTCTTGTTGATGAAGGCAATGTCATCGTGGACGAATCTTCATAGACGCAATGCGGACCTCGGATCCCGCGGTTGCCACGGGAGGGCCAGAAAAGGCAGAGAGAGGCGACGCCGATAACCTTGAAGATGAGGTATATTTCTCGAGAGCGTGGAGAGGAGATGGGAGGGGGGGGGGGATTGCTAGGCGTGCACGCGCGGGACTTTTGCTCTTGTGGATTGATAAGACGCAGGATGTGGACGAATGTTTGAGTTTGGTGTGCGAGGAAAGAAACCAAAGATTGGACGTTGGTACGGCAGCGAACACACTCTGCCAGACGGAGGGCGGAAACTGGATGACGAATGGCACAATGCGCTGGGTCGGGCTGTTGTGGCACTTACCATCCGGGCTTAGCGTGGGGCGTGGACAAGGAGTGCTGGCATCTGGTCTGGTCAGCGTCAAAGTGTTGTTGAGTCGATTTCATATGGGCTGGTGTTGCTTTGAGCAGAGCATGTTCTGCCTCTGGAGCTGACCACACGTCGAGCGGGTTCAGGTCAGAGGCACCACAACAAGTAAAGTACATGGCGGTACCTACTACTAAGGTGCCAGGAATCTCATGTTGTTATGTGGCGGCTGATTGGCCGCTTGGTTGTTGTTTGGATCGCGCCTCAGGCACCTGGAACACATGGCAGTGGGAACTCCTTGAAGGTTCTTCTTGCCAAGCACCAAGTACTACGTACACCAAGTACAGTACTGCCAGTAGAAGGTACTGACGTACTCCTACTACCTCCGTAGTAGTAGCAAATCACACATCCTGTCCTGCCTGCGCACAGACGCCAAGTAGTATTACTAATTTCCGGCAGGCGTACAAGGTACAGTAGGTGCCTGCCACAGATAGGTGCCTGCCACAGATAGGTGCCCTCCTACACTACTATGAAGTACTATGTAGCTGACGACACTACGTACGGGCTACCATGCAAAATGCCAGGTGATAGAATGCAAGGCCCCAGCACCGAGCCATCCTTTCCTCCTCTTCCCTGCCTTCTTGCCTCACTATCTTCCCTGCTCGTCCAGGTATCCACGGGGCAACTGCCACAAATCATCATGTGCCTCGCGGGTAGTAGATACGGATCGTCACTAGTGAGAGAGAGAGAGAGAGAGAGAGAGAGAGAGAGAAATCTCGATGTTCGCGGCCATGCAGCCACGATTGTCCGGGACTTGGGACAGAACAGCACGACAACAGAACGTAAAGGGGGGGGTGTCGCGTCTTATTTCTGGGGGCCAAGCCAACACTAGCTCCAGGGCAACAAGGCCGTGAAAAAAAAAAAAAAAAACGCAGCTCTAGGGCGTGTGTGTTCCAGAACAATCACAACCCATCCATCAACTGCGAGAGGATTTGCATGGAAGAGCCGAACTTCTCGTCGATTTGCTCACGGCAGTGGAAGCTGCGTCCCGCGAGAAAAGAAAAAGAAAAGAAAAAAGGGCTTGGATATGCAGTGGCCCATGGCCTTCTTTTTTTTTTTTTTGGTCTCATGACCATTTCTTATGGCAGTCATCCCGTCCTTCTTCCCTCTCGGGCAAGACAGCCTGTGCTCGTTCTACCAAAATGGCAAGGTTACCGGTGAGTTGGTCGCGCATGCTTGAGGCTATTGCTCGTTCTGATGATTTTGTCTTACCTTTCCATGCCTTTTGGGGGGGGGGGGGGGGGGGTGGCTACTCTAGGCGGCCGTTT